>MU823410.1:0-68776 GCA_027921425.1 Lentinula novae-zelandiae
TTTTTTTTTTTTTTTTTTTTTTTTTTTTTTTTTTTTTTTTTTTTTTTTTTTTTTTTTTTTTTTTTTTTTTTTTTTTTTTTTTTTTTTTTTTTTTGCTTTGCCTTGCCTTGCTTTGGTCATGTATACGTACATACATACATACATATAAACCCATCTTCACATCCCCCGTTCACGGTTCACAAATTCACAAATTCACAAATTCACATCCAAACACGCCTTTTCTAACAAAAACTCTTTTCGCAAGCCTCTTCTTCCTCTCATGGACACCACAAACCCAACGGACGCTGTTCGTTCCCCTCCTCCCACCCCTCAACCCACCCCTAAATCCCCCCCTAAAATCCCCCTCTCCCTTTCCCAATCCAGCGACGCCCTCTCTTCCCAAGTGCGCACCCGCGGCGCCGAGATGGCCGAGGCACGGCGGAGGCGGCGGAGGATCGAGAGACGGAGGGAGTTGGGGATGGGGATGGGGATGGGGATGGGGATGGGGATGGGGATGGGGATGGGGATGGATAAGGAGGAGCCGCCGAGGAGGAGGAGGTTGGAGGAGATTATGATTATGATTATTGGGGGAGGTGGGAAAAAAGAGGGAGGAGAAGGGGGAAGTGGTAAGGGTAAGGGTAAGGAAGGGAGTGAGAACGGACACTCGCTCGTCCCCGGCGAATCCGAATCCGAATCAGGCGAAGGGGAAGGCGAAGGCGAAGGCGAAGGGGAAGGGGAAGGTGGACCGGGGGATATCGATGGGAAGGGAAGGAAACGGAAACGGAAACGGAAAAGGAAAAGTGGGTGGGGGTCGTTTGGGGTTGACGACGACGGGGAGTATCACGACGACGACGGGGAGTATCACGACGACGACGGGGAGTACAATGAGGAGGTCGAGCATCACGACGAGCAGGAAGAGGAGGTCGAGCAGGAAGAAGAAGAAGAGCAGGAAGAAGAAGAAGAGCAGGAAGAAGGAGAAGTGCCAATGAATACCAGCACGGAGGTGTCTATGCTTATGCCTAAGCCTATGGACCCGGACCCGGACCCGGATACGGATAAAGCAATGGATATCGCGGATATCGATATCGATATGGATGTGGAGGTAGAGGAAGAGGAGGTAGAGGAGGTAGAGGAAGGTGAGATCCGTGAGGGGGATGTTCCGATTAGGAGTGGTGGTGGAGATGGTGGAGATGGTGGTGGTGGTGGCGGCGATGGCGGTGGCGGTGGTGTTGGGAAAGGAAAAGGGAAAGGTGTTATTGAGAAAGGGAAAGGTGTTGGAAAAGGAAAAGGTACGAATGGTGTTTTCACGTTTGGGAGTTGGTGTTGATTAAGATTTTTTTTGGTTTTTGGTTTTTTTGGTGTAGATCGTGGTGTAGATCAAGAACGCGCACGCGAGCAAGAACGAGTGCAAGTACAAGAACCAGAACGAGTGCACGAGCAACAACACGATTTGAATGCACATAACGACGTAAACCCAGACCCAGACCCAGACGCACACACAGACCCAGGCAAAGACAAAGACAAAGACCCAGACTCGAACGTGGACAAAGATACTCATCAAAACATAGACGACGTAGATCCAGACGCTGATTTCGATGGGGTAATTAATTTCATCACTAATTCTGGGGGGGGGGGTTTTTTTGGTTTATTCTGACTTCTTTTTTCCCTCCTTCTCCTTCTCTTCTCCTCTCCCTTCTCCTTCTCCTCCTTCCTACTTCTCACCCCCTTCCTCCCTCTTATTCCTCCTCCTCCTTCTTCCTCCTCCTCATCGTTAGAGCAACTTCGAACTCAGATACCCCGACAGTCCCGCAGAGCCCCAACTGCCGTCGAATAAGAATAACGAGGAGTCCTCTACTTCGAGTACGAGTGCGAGTGTGGATGCAGGCAAGGATACGAGTGCGAATGCGAATGTTGTGGTATGTTATCTGCTTCGTTTTTTTTGGGTTTTTGGGGTTGTTTGGTTCCTTTCGTTTGTTCCTTTCTTTCGTTTCGTTCGTTCCTTTTTGTTTCTTTGATCCAACTCATAAACTCTTGAATGTGGATACCAAAACTCATCCTCATCTTCGTGAACGACCAGGATTCCCCGCACCCGCCACGAATGCCAGATCCACAACGACACCGACACCGACAACAACATCAAAGCGAGCTCGATTCCCTTCGCGAACAATTGGCTATTTCCAATGCTTCGAACGAGGCGCTTCTTGTTGAACTCGAGGCCCTGCGCTCCATCCACGGTCAAGAACACGACAGTCTGCGGAGCGAAAACGCGATATTGCGGAAAGAACAAGATGCATGGATCAAAGAAAAACAAACTTTACAACACGAATTACAAAAGACCACCAACGATTCGGTATCTGCTCTAGCTGCTAAAGATGTTGTATACGATGAATTACGAGTTCAATTCGAACAACAAACCCACTCATTCCAACAAGAAAAACAATCCCTCGAACACCAAACCCACTCCCTCTCCACCCAAACCCTCTCCCTCCAAACCCAACTCCAAACCCTCCAATCCTCCCTCCTCTCCGCCCAATCCGACAGAGACTTCTTCCACACCCAATACACCACCGCCTCCGCCTACACCACCACCGTGCGCGCCGAGAACCTTGCCCTCCAGCAGCGCGCGGAGACCGCGGAGGCGCAGGCCGCGCAGGGGGTCGCGGAGGTGAAGGAGGTGTATGGGGAGAGGTTGAGGAGGGCAGAGGAGGAGGGAAGGGTGTTTTCGAGGATAGTGGATTTTATGATGAAGAAGGATGAGGCGACGGAGGGGGTGAGGGGGGAGGCGGGGGAGGCGCCGGAGTTGAGGGCGAGGTGTGGGGAGTTGGAGGGGGAGGTGGGGAGGTTGGAGAGGGAGAGGGAAGAGAGGGAGGAAGAGAGGGGGAGGTTGGAAGGGGAGGTGGGGAGGTTGGAGGATAAAATCACCCAGTTGGAGAGGGAGAGGGAAGAGAGAGAAGGGGAGTGGAGGAGGGAAGTTGGGAAGATTAAGCAGAGGATTGGGATTGATGTTGATATGGACGGCGATGTGTTGATTCATTATCATGATCATGATCGTGATTATATTCCGGGTGATCCTGCTGCCTCTGCCACTACCACCGTCCCTGCCGACCCCGTTGCTGCTGGTCCTGGTTCTGGTACTGGCCCTGGTTCTGGTTCTGGTTCTCATCCTGGCCCTGCTCCTGCTCCTGGTTTCGGTGCCCCCTCCAGCTCGAGTCCAGACCCGAACCAAAAAGTGTTCAGATGTGAATGGAGAGAACACGATGGTCCGTGTTTGTTCATTTGCGAGACGCGAAAGGTGTGTTGTGTGTGGCTTCTTCTTTTCTTTCGTGTTTTCTTCAATTCCCCTTCACTCCGTCCCCCTCGGTTTCTCTCTTTTTCCTTCCCTTCTTCCCCTACTTTCGATTCCCCCACACTCCTTCCTTCCTCCTTCCTTCCTTCCTCCTTCCTTCCTTCCTCCTTCCTTCCTTCCTCCTTCCTTCACTCACTCCCACTTATTCTTGTTCTTCTTCTCGTTCTTCTTGTTTTCTACTTGTTCTTGTTTTCACAGTCCCGATCACTCACTCACTCACTCATTCCATCCATGTATCTACTCCAGGAACTAGAAAATCATATGATCTACGGGGGACATGTTTAGTTCATTGTACGCAATGATTTAGAAAATACCTTTGGAGGGTTTCTTTTTCTTTTTTTCTTTCTTTCTCTCTTTCTCTCTCTTTTCTGTTCTTTTTTGCTTTGGTTTCCTTTCGTTTGGCTTTTTCTATTTTTTTTCCTTCTTCCTCCTTCCTCTTTACTGCTTTACTCCGAGTACACACTTTGTATATCCTGTAATTTTTGCACACACCCCTTGTCTTGCACACCCCTTCTCTGTCTGATGTCGGCTCGCTCCGAGTTCGTGTTTCCGAAAGAAATGATTCGCTAGTACTGTTTATACGAAAATCACTTGTAATATTTCCCATTTTCTTTCAACAAATCAAATCAAATCAAAGAGAATTGGTATAGACATATAGACATACGAGTGGATCTTGACAGGACCCCTGACAACCCACTAAGAGGCCTGATCCCAAAAACTCGAGTTTTACCCACATTTTTTGGGGGTCCAAAAGGTGGATTCTTACCCGGATTTTCCTCTGGCTCCATTACAGACCCCATTCTTACCCGTTTAGGCCTCAGGGTATATCCAAAATTTGATTTTTCATCTTTTTTTGCCTATTTTTTGCTAGAAAGCTGCTAAATGTATTTTTGTTCGTTTGTTTCTACTGCAGGTGGTTCTTTTTCCCTTGCTTTATCTATGCTGAAATTATGGACTCATCTAATGGATCATCATCCACGTAGTTTCCCTTGAGCTCCAGATTCAACCATGACCGATGTTCATGCAAAAACATGTAAATACAAGCTGTATAGTAATGTCTATAATACCCTACAATATGTTGTCAATATTGTGTAGTGGTGCAGCAAGAGTCAATGAATTTGTGCTCAGTGAGCACTATGTTTGAGTCTTGATGGGGCCATTTTACCCAACTGTAGATTAGGCCTTTTTGAAAGGAGCATTTTTACCCGATTTTAGCCCTAGGGCTGAGCACGAAAAATTGCGATTTTTACCCTCTTTTGGCTCATGGATTTTAAAAAATTTCTCCTATTCTTACCCGCATTTTGTACAGGCCTCTTAGTGGGTTGTCAGGGGTCCTATCTTGACTCAATCAGATAAGAATCAACTCACCCACTAATGACTTCTTATTACATCTGTCAATGGGCATTTGTTCTGCCAATGTGTGGGTCCCGTCCTGTTGTCAGGTCCTATGATTTGTGTGGGTCCACTTGGAATATTCGCCGAAATTTACAATCGGAACTTGTCCACTGGGGTCCACCGTCAGTGGCATTGCACACAGTGTTTTGCGCGATGTTTTGCATGGTCGAATTCTCACCACCTGTTTACATGTTGCCCCGAAAAAGGTGATTTATAAAAGTCTTTTGAGACTCGGCCTGAGATAAATCCTTCACCATCAGTTAAGCCATCAGATTTCGCCAAACAGTGTCAAATTAGCTGGTTTATTCTATCCTTGAATCGAACCTCTCTTTCATGAATTATGTCCGTGCCCATGTCCTCTGCGTTGGACCTTGTGCCTCTTGTCTTGGACGAGGTAACTGTCCATACGGATATTGAACCTCAGGTATACGATGAATGGTCTACCACTCCTACTCCTACTACAAACGATATGCCACGCACATCTTTGATTGACAGCGTATGCGCTCTTCTTGCCAGTGACGGATCGAAATCCCAAGCGATAATTGCAAGAGCTCGCAAACCATTCGATATAAATAACGCTGTCAGTTCGCAGTCTCATTTTCTCCATTTACTGCTTTTCAAATGTCGCATTGCAGGTTTTGGAATTGCTTCTGAGCGACCGTGTTGTCTTTGTGCGCAAATTGTCACACGAAGCATCCAGTGACTTGACTTCGCGCTGGTTTAAAGGGAGATGTGTGTCTGAAGTTTCTGTACTGCGTTGGTTCGAGCTTGTTGCTCCTGATTTGCCTGTTCCTCGTGTTCTAGCTGTCAATGAGACTAAAGAATTGATCGTGACGACTCTTCTGCCAGGGCTTGACGCCGTGCACGCCTACCCTCGCATGGATGCTTTGGCAAAGGTCAGTACCATGTTCTCCTCCGTCTCAGGATTATTCACTTCGAGTCATGTATAGGAACGCTCAGTATTGTCCTATGCTCGATTCGCTGTCCGCATGTTCCAGATACCAGCTCCCCAACGTTTTGGTACTCCCTACGACTTGAATGGCCCAGCCCTACTTCTTGGCTCACATATCGGATTTTCCCCCGAACATTGCTTTGATGTTTCTGAATCCACCGATTTACAATCCTTCTTCAATGGTCTCATCGACAGTCGGCTTTTTCGTTCCTCCATATATCACAAATCTGATCCATCCAGTCATTCACTGTTAAGTTTGCGTTTAACGAGATTACGCGAAGGAATTCAGCCACTCATCGCTGAAGTGACAAAAGACCCGATTCTGTCTCGCTTTGTTCTCGCGCATCAAGATACTCGGAGCAATAACTTGATCCTCGAACCTGTATCCGGTGAAATATCCGGTGCCGTCGATTGGGAATACTGTGGCTGCCTTCCAGCCGCAATGGCTGCTCAGTATCCTGAATGGATACGACCCCCGATCGACGAGTCGCTGCAATACAGGAATCCCAAGGATACGTTCTTGCACTATACATTCGAACTCAAAGCGGAGAGGGAACGACTCTGTGATTTGTATGAAGAGGTGAGTTCTTTTTTTTGGCTCTCGTCAATCAACGTGAATGGTTGGCTCTTCTAACAAAATAAAAATAAACCCAATATGCAGTGCGTCAAGGGACTAGACCAGGAGTTTTGGAATTGTCTTGTGCTTGGCACTAGATTACGCGACGCGTATACCTGGATAGCTTTATCCAATGGTGACCTGGATGGCGAAGCCATGGATAGATGGGTGACGGATCATTTGTTCGGGTCTACCGCTAACCATCGATGTACTTGAACTATACCCTTTCCCTAAACGCGTTACATCTTTAACATACTATAAGTACATATCTACATACGATATCATTGGATTCAGAACTTGTAGCCGGTCACGCATCGTGGGCCCATGCCCATAGGCTCCTCCCAACGCCTTGATTTCCCGCAATCTCCTCAAACTCCCTAGCACGGGTATTCGAAGCATCGATCTGGTGGCTTTCTCCTCCTATCCGTTCTCCGCATTCCGGGCTAGTACAAAGCAGAGTCATTAGTCAGAACTGCAAGTTTCACGAATAATGTAGAGTGAGTATACACACCATACACTGGCTTCCATCGCACCACCACACTTTTATAATGTCAATGTCAGTTTCAGCAAAGTAGAAAAATTGTACGACACTTACCTCAGTGATCACAAAGGGATGTCCGTTCGGGCAGTTATAAAAATGACCGCGGTGTGTGAATCCGAAAGACTTGACGATCTCTTCCCTCTCCTGCATCGACACAGCCTGGTACACACTATCTTCGATAATATGCTTCTCTAGCTCTTTAAATTCATCCAAGCAGCGATTCATTCGAATCCGACAATGCTCGTTAAACCAAGCCCGCTCTTCCCGAAGCTCCTGGAAGGTCTTCGCGGGTCGACTGCGCATGTACGCGATCTCAGCTTTCTCAAGGAACACACGCATAGTAACAGTATGTGTCTGTATCTCCTGTCGCAGCATGTCTTTCCATTCCCCCGAGTTCCCTGCGGGTACTCCAATCGCCTTCTCAGCTCGTTTCTGCATAATTGCAAACCGGAACCGTTCGAATTCCGAACACATCAACAGCGCTGTGGAACGAGCGGCTAGTCTGGGGGATGAGGAGTTTTCTGCGATGGAGATTGATTTTCGGCAGTCTTCCTCGCAGGATTGATATAGGAAATCTGTGAAAGAGGCCCAGAGACGGCGGAGCTTGCGTTGTTCCTCATCGTTCGATGTCAAGGGGAGGTTATCCACTCGAGTTCGTGCTAGGCTTCCTAACATGAATCTGAGCTCGACGGAAAGAAGGAGGGCTTCGATTTGGTATCGCCGATCAGCCTTGTGCGGAGGTTGTCCGATCTTTTTGTTGACGTTCTGGAAAGCCAGGCTCTGGGGATTTGTGCTGTCGGTGTCTATACTTGGGTCTGAAGCGAGTTCGGACAGTTCAAGGTGATAAAGCGTGACGAGTGCGGCTTCGTAGGCACGTACATGTGCCGATTGTGTATTCACCACGCGGGCGACTTTCTTGTAAACTCCGTGAAAAGTTGCGATGGAATCGAACCAGGCTTTGGCTTCTCCTGCTGGTATCCCATGGTCCTTGGTCATCGCATTCTTCGTGAGTAAAGCCGCCGGTAATATCTCGTTTTCCTTGCTGCCACTATGCGAAGTCGCTCCTCGTCTAGCTTCGATTGTTTCAACATCCGGTAACACATTCTTAGCTGGCTCGTACTTCATGTCTTTCATAGAAGTTTCTAGACCATCCATCCGGGAGCGGAGGATCTGGATCGTCGGACTGACATCGTTAAGTGCTTTAGCTAAATTGCTAGCCACATTCTGCTCCAGGATATCCAAGTTCGCCCGCTTGGTGACTCGACCATATCTACGAGAAGTTATCGGGCTCCTACATGTAGGACACGTCGGTGGCTGCTGATATTTAGTCGGTGGAGCTTTCATAGACAGGTACTGATCAAGCTGGTCGACTTCATAGAAGTCCTTCATATGACAGTGGCCGTCGAGGGTCTCCGCGGTAAAGATATGGCCACAATCTAAGGTGATCAATCGCTCGCTGAAGTCGTCTGAATCCAGGTCGATCTCCGCCAGCGTTCTCTGCATCAAGAAATCCACAATATCTTGTCTTTCACCTTCGGGAATGCACTTTACGCATTTTTGCTTCGAGCATTCTTCGCCGCATACTGATTTTTTGTGATAGATTTAGTAAATGCTATCATACTAAGCATAGGAAATGGAACGCACCGGAGTTACAACGATGTCCGCAATCCAGGGTATTCTGACATGGCAAGTCGCAAGGAAGTCGAGCACAGATCTAAATGGCGTTCATAATTAGATGAAGCTCGAATTTCTCAAGGATAGATTGACGTACTGCTCCGCAACTCACTGGGCAGGAAGAATGTGGACAGATCCACTCGCAAGGCTCTCCACACGGCGCACATGCCTCTCCACACGGCTTCGTGCATTTATGATGGCCACATCTCTGTCTGCATTGCTGCTGGCAGAATGTAGTGCACTCGTGGTCCTGAGAGCAGATCTGGTCACACAAATGCTGGCAATACAATTCGCGTTTACAACTGTGTTCTTTATGAGACGAGCGTTGTATCAAGCCAACCTCCTCCAAGTTCGGCTTGGATTTTTCTTGACAGTCTGAGCAGGATGACTTGCATGTGTTTCCGCAGCAGGGTGTTATCCCACCACACACTTTGGTGCAGCGGAAGGATTCGGGTGGCATCGAGCAGTCCATGACAGCAGAGTGTTCGCACTTCACAAGCTTCTTCTCTACTTGCTCACTGCAATACACAGACTTCAAATTATCGTATTCGAAGCTGTTCATGGTCCGTTTACCACCGCACGACAAGATGAATGTGTAAAGGACGCACCAAGTGATTGAAGCAACACGATGTCCACATGGAAGCTCCACGTTATCCATTGGAAACGTACATTTGCCGCAAGAATCTGAGCAAAACTTGTTGCAGGGATGGGATCGTGGACACGGTGTCCGGAGGCAGGGCATCATACATTTTGTACTACGATGATTGTCCCGATCCAAATGACACTGAGGAAAAAGTGATTGAAGAAAGATTGTGGCACAAGTTTTGTCTTAAGAGACTCACCACCGAAGGACAGACATGCCCACAGTCCATTCGATAGCCGCAGTTAAGAAGACATCCCCCTTTGAGTTGAATATTATATCTAGCTTCACAGAAAGAACATGGAGTTTATGTCTCACCTTCAGGCGAATGACGACGGAGCTGTTCGGGTTTGGTGATGATATTTTGCTGTTCAGGATGTCGAGGGCACACAATTGGAAAACCAAAGCCGATCTGCCCTGCTTGCTCCATTCCATCAATAATTGTGCGCCAAGTCTCGTTCTGGCGCAAATTAGAAGCATTTCCCATCACATACAAGCCGTGTTGTGCACGAGACAGGGCGACATTGATGCGATTAACAGACTACGTGGGTTTAATTTTTGAAGAGAAAGTCAGTTCGGTTGATACGTATAGTGAATTGATCTACCTTCAAAAATCCTATCGGAGCGCTCACTCCTTCAAATGAACCTGAATTTCGAACGAGAGACACAATAACGATCTTTGCTTCCTCTCCTTGAAATATGTCTACCGTTCCCAAGCGAATCTGGATATACATGAGTTGATTCATAGAGACTCGGAGTCCAGACACTGTATATAGGAATACGAACGTGAGTAGTAACAGAGACTTGCTCAATAGTACTTTCATCCTCCATCCCTTGTCGAACTAGCTGCTCTTCATCCCGCTCGTCGAGGGCCACTGTTACTTTCAGGTTCTTCAAGGCTGCCTTCACCTTTTGAAGCTGTCCAAGATAAGCACACAGAACTGCGATGTCACCAGGAGCATTGTAGCATTCTTGTTTCAGGAAGTACATAACAAGCTCTACAATCATGGTGACCTATTGCGTCGTGTGAGGAATCGGATCAGATACGTTCGTTTTGAAGTTGGAAACTGACCTCGAAAGAGTTCGATTTTGAGACCGATGCTTCTTCTCCACCACCATTTTCTTTGTTCATGTGGCTGAGGAAAAAGACATCCTTCTGCATACCTTGTACTGGTGCATATCGAGTCACTTGAGGATGGTCCTCGAGATTCGGATATAAAATTGTTCTGGATTCGTATATAAGAGAAAAGCTCAGGCAGTGAAATGTTAAAAGCCTGCCTAATATGTGCGGAAATAGTTGGCCTCATACGTCTCTGCACATTGATCTGGGACATCGGCAACCCAGCGTCAGATAATCGCTCCATTAGAGAGCGATCAAACTTGAACAAGGTCTTTCCACGTTCACTATCCATAGACAGATCTGTAGGAACGATAGTTGAGCCGATTTGATGGATTTCAAGTTCAATCTCATGTACACACCATAGTTTGTAATATTTGGTCGAAGTTGTTGAGGGTCCCCGATGCATATCAAATGTTGGACTATATCAGAAAAACATGAACATCCTTCAGGAGAAATGTAAAAGAGGACAAGGTTGACCAGATGGAACAAGTGATGCCAGAATATGAGCTTCGAGAACTTGACCTGCTTCTTCGACAACAAGCACTTTTGGAGCAACTGTCTGCGCAATTTTATCGAACGTTTGGAATAGTTCAATACTAAAAAGTACTCACCGTAAGGAGGGAGGTGAGCTTAGCCGCACCATTTGTAGTGCAACCAATCAGGTCAACCGACGTAAGCAATCGTCGGCGATTCTATTCAAAGAAAGTTGTATGAGCTTGAAGACTAACATCAAGCATGTTTGCCTACCTCATCTTTCACATCATTAAACCGTTGACATGCTACCTCATAGTTCTGTCTAGCATCCTTATACTCATCCAAGCATGTCTCATACGCATTTCGTCTCATCTCATCTTCCCAGAATGACGCCAGCATCAGCCTTTCTTCAGAAGACATTGTCCAGACATTGTCTATGCCAACGAGTTCCGAAATCAAGCGACAACTCTCAGGCACACTTGGTACCTGATCACCGAAACCAAGCTTTCCAAAAAATGTGCTCATACGAGACCTGTATTCTTCGGCGATAGCCAAGGCATCATCTGTACTCACAGTGTGCACAATAGTTTGAACCTCTTTCTTCTTCTTCTTCTTCTGCCTTCCACTAACTTTGGGTTGCGTAATACTCATATGAAGGGGACCCAAATTTGGAGGTCGAATGAACTCTAGATCTTGACCCAACTTCCAAAATCCATATATGGTTTCTGCAATCTGTTTGTCCTCAGAGCGCCGTTTCTTGTGAGATACCTGAGTCCACTGTCCACCTTCATTAGCGGGGGTGCGCAGACTTTCGAAGAGTTGCGCGATCCAAAATGGAGGTTCGTGAATCCGTTCAGACTGCGAAGGATATGATCTACGAAGATGCTCAGTGATTCCATTGAATGTGACCTCAGGAATTTGTATTCTGTCGAGGACTGTCTTCATCCATTCCTCTGATTTTTTCAGGGATGCATACTCCTTGCCTACCGTCCGATCTAGTGCTTTTTTTTCGGAAACAGTCTTCTCAAGCTTGTCCAGAGTGTATCCCGCAATACGCTCATTAGACGACCGAGACCCCAATCTAACGAAGTTTGAGGTGATGTTGGCATCCAGCAGTGAAAGAAGCATATGGTCAAGTGCATGGTTAGTGAACGCAATCAGAACCACGGGACTGATCTTATTCTTGAACAGTACACGTAGTATTTCTTTTCCTGTAAAACTCTGGAAAATTGTGAGGCACAATGCAAGGAGCCTACGCAAACACAGAGCTGACCTTTCCAGTACCAGGTGGACTGAAATATAGAGTCAGTCAGATTGACTCATGGAAAGTTACCACCAAACCTACCCTTGAATTAAAGCCACTTCTCGAGTCAGAGCGTCTACCATTGCATCAGCCTGACTGACATCTAAGATGCTTGAAAGCTTCAGCTCAGAACGAGCACGACGGATAGATGCTTCATCTGTAGGCTTCAGTGGATGAATATGCTCTCCAGGACGAGCTAGACAGTCCAAATGAAACATAAACCTTGGTGACCTTGCAAATTTCGGAGGATGAAGCTGCATTCTGTCCAAATTCCCAGATTGGGAGAGGTAACTTGTGAATGGTATTGAAGTTGGCTCTACGGACTGCAGCGTATCCAAAAACGGACGAACGGATTCAAACATGATACTGTTGTCAATTAAAATTGCGAATTGAGATGCATTGACGGTCGCCTTGTCGCGTCTCAATGCCATGAGTTCAACTTGCGGCTCTATAAAACTAACTCGAATTTCTACCCGCGACTCGTGATATTTGGAAGAGTCCACAAGCTCGGTGTTAGGAGAAGCTACAGTTCCCAGGTAGATGTCCAGCCGATTGTTGATGACAAGAAGTAGCGCAACGAGAGTTCCAGATGCAAGTCGTTTCGAACCCGCATGCTTCCAATAATCTTGTCTGTCCTTTGCCCCAGCCGCCCGGGCGCCTCCGGGAGGAGCATCAAGCACCAAACCTACGGTGAAGCCTTTGCGCTCGGCCTTCAGGGGCGAGAGTTCGACATTGGTATAAACTTGAAACATGACAGAATTGTGTCCTTTGGTGCGATACATCCCACCGTTTCGAGCAACAACTTCTTCCAGTTGAGTAGGCATTTTCGCACTACCCCGACGCGAGGCGATAGTGTCGAGGTCGTCTTGGATAATCGAGAGGGATTCCCGTACGGGGGCACTGTAAACCCGATATCAGATGAAAATTCTGAAGATAAGGCAGATAGCTAGGGATGCGTACACAAGTTCTTCTCGTAGCAAACGGAACTGTACATCTAAGAGGCGTTCCATTGAATCCTTCCGACAATGATGCGGAGCATCCGGTAGGGTGACCGGAACGTAGGGCGGTACGGGACATAACATTTCTGCATGAGTAGGGATGATCTGAATGGTGGATATCTCTACACCATCGTTGTCATGACGAGGCCCGTCTTTGCGGAGATGACCTGGAGGATCATAGCTCTGCTTTAAACGAGTCAGCAACGCTTGAATCCGGTCGGCCTCGCTAACTACGATTGGCGATTTTGCAGGTTTTTTTCTCGTCTGTGCCGCGGCGTGTTCACGTTTGATAATCTCTTGGAGACGACCAATAGAATCACGTATCTGGTCTACAGTAAGCTGCCGGAGGTCTTCATCAAGATTATCATCAAACGATGGAGGTCGTTGAGAGATAGCTTTGTTCCATGTGTCGAACCATGATCGAAGTTCACGAATGAGATCGACGATGCGAGGGTGGTTGTGAATTGCTTTTTTGAAGCGGGAAAAGAACCTGAGAGTAAAATCTCAGTCAAAGAGATCAATGTACACCATTGGAATGAAGTAACGTACTGTTGTAGAAGTGTGCTCAGAGTGCTAAATACCACGATACCTGTGAGCTGGGACTGTCGGTCATATGGCAATCCAGGGGTAGAATCCTTCCAAGACCTCCTTCCAATCATCTCATTCATACATTTGTAAAGAACATTACAAACGAATTCGAAGCTTTCATCGATAGCAGTGTATAAGGCGCTAGTAAAAGATATAAATATTCAAACAACATCACAGACATCTAGAAAAGGATGCACTTAAGATTGTGGTTGAGGGTACTCTTCAGAATGAGATCCGATGCGAGAAACTGCGGCGCAGTTTCATTGAGATTATTCTTAGATATGGTGATTGCAAATTTGACGTACTTGAAGGATAGGGAAATACCCACGTTGAAAGGAGAGGGTAGAGAAACCCATCCCGGATTGCGAAGAGGTATTCTCGAACTGGAGAATATCGGTGATGCGGTTGAGAGCTTTCCCTTCTATGACCATCTGTAAGAAAGCCTAGGATGAGGTGGGTCAGTCGTGTTAGAGGTAGTGAAGAAGGCTATAGAGATGTGGATACCTGGGCGTGGTCCGAATTCTGGGTCGTAATTCCTGAGTGTAAAGGTCTCAATGTGATTCGAAATAAAAGACATACCCAAAGTCCATTTCTCCGATCAACGCTTCCCAGGATTCTAGCAAACTTGATCATTGTAGAAGGTGCATCTTGAGACGGGAATTGGTAACAGTCAGTGATGAACTTTTTGATATCATTATGGGCTTGGGATGGGGTACATCGGTATTGAGGATCCGGGATGATATTGTTAATATCTGCCAAGCCCTCCACAGTCGAGAAGTCGAGCTCATCGCGAACCTCGGGAGGAATTTCAGTCGTGTCTGGGGTTGCACTACTGTTGTCGGGCTTCTGTTGCACATGCCTGTAAACACAATCAAAACCCCGATTGCATTGACCGGTGGTCCAATAGAAGTTGCAGACATTGCGAGGGGTGGCAGAGTTTCTACCAGCATTGGACGGTGAGCTAGGTAGAGGATACGAGGGGGCTCTTGAGGGAGTATTGCCTAAACTGTCCTGAGGAGTAACACTACTGCGGTCGTGAGAGAAGGAGCAGTCTGCTCCTCGTCTACAACCTTCCTGGGTGCCGAAGGATTTACAAAGACGTCTACTACGTCGAGACATGGTTGTAGGAATGAAAGCGGAGAGGAACCGTAACAGAAAGGAAAAACGTGTTAGTAATTCAGCAGAACCATGAACCCACACAATGGCATTCGGGGATTCGGATAGACCAGACGCTTGAACGAATAATCAGAACCCCAAATCGTTTCGGCAAAGCGGCTTATGAGAGGATTAAACTTTCAAAATTCAAAAATACAAGATATACAAAGAACACGTTTTGCCGAGCACTTGAAAGCTCTTGAACCTTAGTTGACGCTCGGCGGAAGAGAGTGATATCCGGATTGAGATAAATGTCAATTCATTGGCCTTTGAAAACAGGAGTTCTGCATTATGATTGACCTGGACAGATACGAGGATGAGGTACCCTTTGACGCCTATGCTTATGAGTCAGCTGAACAGGATTCGTTCAATGACGCGATCTTAGCTAGTCGTGCTATCTTTTCTTTTCTCTTTACTTTTTTCATCATGAACATGAATTAGGTCGTCTACATCCATGCCTCCTGCGCCATCCACACCATCTATGCAGGACCTTGTACCCCTCCTCCTAGACGATGTGTTTGTTCATACGGATCTTGAGCCTCTAGTCTACGAGGAATGGTCACAACAGACAACAGACAACTTGAAGAATGCTACAGATTCTACCATGCCGCGTATAGCCCTGGTGTAGAGCGCATTGTGCGCTCTTTTTGCTAAAGAGATTGGCGTTTTTTTTTCTGGAGACGGAATGAACTCAGTTGTACCTCAACAGATAATGGCATTAGCAAGGGCGCGCAAACCATTTGACACAGATGATGCTGTACGTGTACTTTCTTCATCAAATCTTACCTATCTTTAGTACTATCACCTGCGTAGTATGTTTTTCCCTCGATTTTGATGGGGTCGCATCCTATGTGTACTGAATTGCATCAAACACTTATGTAGGTTCTAGAATTGCACCTCAACGGACATAGAACTTTCTTTTTGCGCAAGTTGTCAATTATCATCCGAAAAGTTGATATCGAAATCAAAATCGGACTGGTTCAAAGGGAGATGCGCTTCTGAAATCTCTGTGTTGCGTTGGTTCGAGCTCGTTGCACCTAATTACTTGTTCCCCGTGTCCTGGCCGTCGATGATATAGGTGAACTGACGGTGACAACTTTTGTGCCAGGGCTTCATGCTATGCACGCTTACCCTCGTCTAGATGCTTTAACTAGGGTCAGTCTACCTGCACCCAACTCCAACTCTCCTCTGTTTGTTCATTGTACTCCTGTCATGTGTAGGAACGCTCGGTACTGTCCTATGCTCAATTTGCTGTCTGCATGTTCCGGATACCAGCTCCCCAATGTTTTGGTACTCCTCAAGACTTGGATGGCCCAACTCTACTTCTTGGCTAGCATATCAGTTTCTCCCCCGAACATTGTTTTGAGGTTTCTGAATCTACCGATTTACAGTCCTTTTTCAATGGTCTCATCGACAGTCGGCTTTTGCGTTCCTCCATATATCACAAATCCAATCTAGCGAGTCATTCGCTGTCGAGTTTACGTTTAGCGAAATTACGCGAGAGGACTCAGTCGCTCATTGTTGAAGTGGGTCAAAGAACCAACTCTGTCTCGATTCGTACTCACACATCGAGATACACGGTGCAATAATTTGATCCTCGAAACTGTATCTGGTGAAATATCTCGTGTCATCGATTGGGAATACTGCGGATGTCTTCCAGCCGCAAGGATACCTTCGAACTCAAAGCAGGGAGGGAACGACTTTGCAATTTGTATGAAGAGGCGAGTTCTTGGCTCGTCAATTGTCATGAGTGATTCTTCTAAGAAATAATATAATGGTGACCTGATAGATGGGTGAAGGATCATTTGTTCGGGTTTACCCCTAACCATCGATGTACTTGAACTATACATACTTCGTAACGCGATGATCGAAAGAGTCAGCTCGAAGATGTTGGACTTGGAACACGAAATTTGTTGGAACGTGACTTGCAAGGATGAGGAATTCAAGATTCGAATTGTGATGATCAAACTTCAGGAAAAAAAATCCAGCGTGCGTGTATTGCCCGTAACGTCAACATTCACCATAGTAAGCATAGTCGTAATCAAACTCATAATCGATTTCCTTCATCCCATCCGTTTCCTCATCGAGAAGCTCCTGAACGTAGGCTTGAGCGTAGTAGAGACCCACTGTACAAAAGGGTAAGCATCTTGTCTATTATTGAAAGACATAACATGGATCATACATATTTCGATTAACCATGCCTGTATGAACAAGACAAGGGTCAAGTACTTCATCAGGGGCGTCCGCTCACAGAAAGCGCTCGAGAAATGGTCTAAATGGAGACACTTGTGGTGAAGAACTCGGCTGATTACGTCTCCTGGGTCGCTGAATAGTATTGTGAGGCAGTAAATACCAGACCCAATGCCGAAAACGAGTTGAGCCATTATCATGGAACAGAACGTGGCGACCAGAGGGCAAGATCTATACAAAGCCCCGCTTATTCTACGCAGGGAAGACGTTAGTACTCCGAGTTTGTAATGAGATCGTGCGACACACCCTAACGTAGTGGAGAGCCCCAGGAAGAAGTAGGAAAAAATGTGTAGATCTAGCGCAACTGCATCGACATCCAAGATTTGTTCACCTGCATCGCCACATAAAGAGCGTCGTAAGCTTTCACCGCAGGACCAACGAGCTCATATAAGGATAGTCACCCAAGCTGAACAAAAGGAAAATCCCTACGACGAGGAAAACTATGGAGAACAACAATTCCGAAAAAGCAATATACAACACATGGTGTCTCGACGGTGGTGTAGACATCCGCTCTGCGGAACCCGATGTGCTCATGTTGACGACCATTATTCTTGTGCTGGGGGATCAGGCCTGCCTGTCTTGGGCATCAAAATTTCTACCGCTCGTTTATATATCTCTGCACAGCCCCGTCGGACCGTGGAGGCTTGCGGATAATATGCACCAAGCCCCATCAGAAGCTGATCAGAGGAAAGACCTGGGAAAGACCAATCTGTCGAACAATTTTTTATTCAAATGCTCTAACATTGACTATGTATGTCGAGTCCAATCGAGGTGCAAGCCCCAACAAATAGACAGTACAAGAAAAGACAAGAAATCAGACCCAATTCTTGAAGTCTGCATGGCTTCAAAGCGCGGCTTTACCGGCAGTCTTCGGATGTTCGAACCATCAGCAAGTGAAAAGGTTACAATTCAGTCTGACTCACCTCGATGGGAAGCAACATCATCAGAATCGCTGAAACAAGGAACAGCGAGGCGGCAACAAAGATAGGTCTAGGAGGTTCAGATATGGTCAGTACGACATCAAATCCTGCCTAGTACAACAGTCAAGCACCTTAAACTTACCCGTTAGCAGTAGTCTGTGAAGCACCACCGGAAGCCGGTGTCGTTACGATTTTGATTGCAGGAGCCAATATACCCGTCATCCGGTTGAAAGCAGAGCAAAGAGCATCACCCGTTCCTCGATGGGGCGCGGGGAAGACTTCGGGCGTGTAGGCGTATAGCACACCGTACATCTGAATATATATCAGAAAGACAAACAACGACACGTACAATTCAGAAGATCCTAAGACGTACAGCATTCCTAAGCCACAAGCAATGTGCGATTACTTTTGAGAAGCAATGAATATGAACAGTAAGGGTTCGACGTACTGTGTTAGCGAGGTCACACACGAGTACGCCAAAACGTCGGCTTCCTTCGTGCTCGTAGTGAACAAGAACAGAAAAATCCCCGTAAGTGCGGTCGATACCGCCATTGTAAGTTTCCGACCGCCTATCAAGAACCTCCTCCCCGAGCGGTTATCCCTCATCGATTTTTCGGAATGGTCCTTCCGATACCAATCAACCACAAGACAAGCGATAACCGAGCCTGGTATGCCGAGAATTGAGATGATAACATAGTTGCGGTAGGTTGTGGAAACACTCGAAGAGGCATCAGAGATGTGGGTGGTTAGGTACAACGTGATGAATCCGTTGAAGAGAGGGTATGCAAGACCAATGAGTCTGTACTTTGAAGGTAAGTAGGTGATGCATGATATGAAAGGAAATGGTAGGGAAAGGATAGACGCACCCCCAAAGAGCAATAGTAATGGAAGTATTGATAGCCAGTCGACGAGTAGAAAATAAAGGCTTGACATGAGAACTTGATACTCAATCCGTCAACTTTTCAAAGTCTTGGATAGAGGCAAACGTACAGCGTGAAGGAGGAGAAAGACTGCTTGATAATTTGCAAGTTGGACATCGGTACCCCCGTTGCCCTTTTCTCGCCCGACACGGTTTGAAGTTGATCAAGTGTGAGACTGAGTACTTTGCCGTTGACGCGGGCGATATGTTCCAAGACCTATAGAATTTCATTCATGTGGGAGAAAAGGATGGAAGGCAGGCCCAGTAGATACCTTCAGTGCATCTTCGTCGCGTCCCTTTGCCAGGAGATATTTAGGAGACTCTTGCAAATTGAAAACGAAGTAGCGCAAGAACCACATCAGGAAAGTGATAGCACCTCTACGACGACGAATTTCAGTGAAATGGAACGAGAACGAACGAAAAATATTGCTCACAAGGTGTAGCTGAAGTCGGGAAGATCAGTTTGAATCAATGTTACTGTAATGAGTTGTAAATTGGCAGCTCACAAGTTATAACGCCATCCCATATTATCGGCTCTAGTACAATCCGTGGCAGATGGACACGAAAAATTCCCTATCAGCGGCCAGGCGATCAAGGAAGCTAAAAGCTGTCCTAAAGCCCACCAAACCGACAACAGAGTAAGAAGCCACTTTTCGTAAGAAAGAATCAGTTCTCTGGAAAAAAAAATGAGCAAATATCGCGTACTTGGTGGGATTGAGGTATATTTTCGAGGAAAATGGCACCTAAAAGATTCATGTCAGCAGGAGCACTTTGGAAGAAGCATGCCAACGAGGGTACCATCGACAGGCAAGCTAGAAGTCCCGCATAAATCTCGCATAAGCCAACTGTAAAGAATGGAATGGAATACAAAAATTTACTTTCCGCCGACTCCAAATCCCAAACAGGCGATTAACGCCGCAAGGGTAGTGAAATTGTTCGCCCCACCTGCAGCGATACCGAATACGCCAGCAATGAATAAAGTGATGTTGAACGAAAGCCTTCGCCCGATCAAGTCTGCCAGCACACCCCAAGTGCTTGCACCTAATATGAGACCTGCATACAGCGCCATTGTTGCATACTCAACGCGAACTGGTCTGAGTTCGTTTTCGATTTGAGGAAGGATAATCGCGACTCCTTGTAGCCAGATATCTGAAGAAAGAGACGGTGGGAAAACTTGCGACTGCTCGAAATTCATCAATACACTGACCATCTGCTGCCCAGCCCAGACCGGTGAGTACGAAAAGTTGCCATTGGTAGCGACCAAAACCGATCCTATGCAAATCAATCGGGCTCAATCCTGTCACTCGGTCAAAAGTTATCACTTGAACTACTTGCTCAGTTTGGAGATATTCATTGACTGCAACGAGATCAAGAGTCAAGTCGAAAAAGAGCGTAGGTAGGACATACTCAGTTGGCTTTTAGCTTCATATACAGCGGAAACACCCTCCTTGGACTCTTGCGTGCCACCAGAGACCGGGTCTACGCGCGACAAAGATTCCTCATTTTTGAACTCACCTGATGATTGGATGCCATCGATATTTTTCACGGAATCGAATGACATGTCGATGGAAGGAATGAGGAACTTGAAAAGAATTTATAGGCAGTACCCATGCTGCAAGAGCCGAACTAGGGTAATAGAACGGGATTTTTGCTGATTTTCGCTGAAGTGACGTCGTTGAAGCGAGAGTTACTTACACCCCGGGAAGAGAAAAAATTCCGCTCGACGGAATTGTAATAATTCAGTGTAACTGATATATCATGTGACTGCGGATAAGCTATATCAGGCATATCGCCGGTCACATGATATATCAGTCGAACTGAATTTTGATAATTCCGTCGAGCGGAATTTTTTCTCTTCCCGGGGTGTTAACTGCAGCTAGTACTGAATCGAGGCAAGATATTGGGCGATTGAGTTGGGAATCCCGGTCCGGCCGGCGACATGCCGCGCCATCTTGCTTTGTGTTTTCCGGAATCCGTTGTCATGGTCTCTCCTGTGGTTCTCAATTGGACCCCTTCACTTTGTGACTACTTATGGGCACTTGGCACAGTTGGTAGCGCGCACGCTTCGCATAAATGAAGGATGATTAAGATTTTTCTGCGTGAGGTCGGGAGTTCGACTCTCCCAGTGTCCATCAATTTTATCAACGCTCCAGCAGTCTTCCACTCTTTTCGAATCTTTTTTTTTAGAACTCTTCATTGACCGCAAGTAAGACTATATATATATCTAGCACTAAGGCGCGGAGAGGTGCGACTCTTTTCGTATCTGAAGATGGCATACTCATCCTTTCTGTCCTAGTCAGTTAGGTGTTGTCGAATTTCTACTTTTTTGTTTTCTCTTTCCAATGTCTGTAAGTTACCAAGCTCACGACCAAGAAAACCCTGGTATCGGCGAAACGGGTCGGCGCTACTTTGTATTCTACCCGTTGATTCCACCTCTTTCGGAAACTAATGTTATCGGGCTCCACTTTACTCCATGGCATTCGAAAATTGATGCATAGCATACAGACCACTCCTGATCAGATTTCAAGCATATGCACACCATGCTGTTAGCTATAAAAACAAACGGTCGTCATAAACCGGGAAGAATTGCTCTTCCTCGCTTTCCTTCTTCTATTCCCCTTTCTATTCCCCTCCACCATGGACCCCGGGAAAGAAAAGTTCAACGATGCCTCAAGCTCACGTTCCGAGATTGGCAACAATGGCAATCATTTTTACGATCCCTCTAAAGAATCAATATGGACACGTCTTGGAGTCAATTTCGAGAGTTTTAAACGAGCACCAGGAGTTACTGGGTATGTGATATACTCTATGTCGGCCTTACTTCATTTTGATCATTGTTCTCAGTGACCGGCTGGTGGCTGGAGATCTCTCAGAGGCAGAAATAGAAAAAATCAAGAGCGAAACTCCAATGCTTCAGGCCAAGATGAAAAAGCGGCATCTCACTATGATCGCCGTCGGTGTGTTATTATCCCTCGATCATCGAAATTTTCTCTCAACGCGTGCTTTTCTCTTCAGGTGGAAGTATCGGAACAGGACTTTTTGTCGGATCCGGTTCCGCATTGAAAATCGGAGGACCAGCTGCAATCTTGATTGGATGGATCATCATGGGTGTTATGTTGGTTAACGTTACGCAGGTAGGTATCGGAACTCACCACCCCCATCTCATCCGTCTTATCCTGAATCTCTTATTCCCTCCTACTCAGGCTATTGGCGAAATGTCCATTCTCTACCCCCTTTCCGGAGGCTTTTACATGCTCGCTAACAGGTTCCTGGACCCCGGTTTCGCTTTTGCTATGGGTTGGAACTATTTCCTGCAATGGGCCGTCGTTTTACCCTTAGAAATCACTGTGGCCGGAACAACTGTTCAGTATTGGACGGAAAAAGTTCCGATAGCTGTGTGGATTACTGTGTTTTGGGTTGTAATCAGTGAGCACAAAGCGCTAGCTTCTCCGGCCCATGCCCGGATTGACCAAATTTTCCACGCAGTGATTCTATGTCTGTTCGGAACACTTGGCTATGCGGAGGAAGAATTTTGGTCATCATGTCTAAAGCTGTTAATTGTGGTCATGTTTGTTTTCATCGGAATGTAAGTCGACTTTTTCTCTGCCATTCTTTTTTTGACAATGTTTTGTCCAGTATTTGGTAGGTCTCAATATCCTGAACGAATCCGGTACAATATGTGACTTTTGCCTTTAGTATTTGTGGAGGTGGACCAACAGGTGGAGAATATGACCATTACATCGGTGGTTCTCTGTGGCAGGATCCTGGCGCTTTTGCCAATGGATTTCAAGGTGTTTGCGCAGTCTTTGTCACTGCTGCTTTCTCCTTCTGTAAGCGACATCTTCATCAGTGAATCTATTTCCCTCAATACCATCCAAATCTCAGCCGGAACGGAACTAGTTGGTCTTGCCGCTAGCGAAACTCCCAATCCTCGTGCAACGATGCCTGGAGCTGTGAAGGGAACTTTCTGGCGTATTGTACGTTCTCGTTGCCGTGCGATTTATAACTCCCATTCTGAAGTATTTGCTAGACTGTGATCTACGTCACATCGCTGACCATCATTGGGTTGCTCATTCCATGGACCGACGAGCGACTGCTTGGTGGAACCTCAGCTGGTGAGCCCCTTCAATTGTGACAAAATCTGAGCTCGTCCTCATGAATCTTATCGTCACTAGCCGCCTCCCCTTTTGTCATTGCCCTCGACAATGCTAAGATTCCTGGACTGAACCGTACGAGCTACGGTCCAACCTTTCTGTCAGCCCCACTGACGGTGTTTCTTTTCCATACATAGATCTCGTCAATGCCACGATCTGTGTTTCCGTACTTTCAATTGGTCTTTCCTGTGTGTATGCCGGATCCCGAACCCTCACAGCCCTAGCAGAAACCGGATATGCTCCCCGCATTTTCACTTACGTTGACAAGTCTTCCCGGCCTCTGTTCTCCGTTATCGCTGTGCTGCTCTTCGCTCCGATAGGGTATGTAAATGTCGTTGCCGTGGGTGATACCGTCTGTGAGTTGTTCTTCCTGAGTATGTCCTTCACGGTCTCTCTAATTGGTTCGTAATCATGCAGTCCTCTGGTTGCAAGCTATCTCCGGGCTTTCCGTCTTATTCACCTGGGGCGCTATCTGCTTATGCCAGTACGTTTTTCACTATACTCAAAGGATTTTCTTGGCTGACAGCTAACTAGCATCCGTTTCCGTCGTGCTTGGAAAGTCCAAGGTCATTCAACAGAGGAACTTCCTTTCAAGGCCATGGGCGGTGTATGGGGCTCATGGCTCGGAGTTATTCTCGTAGTCATCGTGCTCATTGCCCAATTTTACGTCGTGAGTCCTGATCAAGTCGCTGCGTCTATGATCACGGAAGCCGTGCTAATCTTCTCGTGTAGGCTATCTGGCCCGTCGGAGGAGTATCAAATGGTAATGAACGTGCACAAAGCTTCTTCGAAGCATACCTCGCCGCTCCTATTATCCTTGCCTTCTGGATAGGGGGCTACTTATGGAAACGCACCATGCCATGGCGTGCACATGAGATCGATTTGGACACTGGTAGGAAAAGTTGGCTTACGGTTGAGGAAATGCGCCAATACCGCGCAGATCGAAAGGCTGCTCCCTCATATGTTCGTATATACCGTACCCTATTTACCAACTAAAAATCTCAGAAGTTCGAACACTTCATGTATGTATTATTAGGTTTCTTCATATAGTTAATCAACTATGAACGTAGTACATAGGGCATTAATGTAATTGTCAGAACATGTTTTTGGGTTTAAGGACAGGTTCTTCTTTTGTCTTTAATTGTCTTTGCTACTATCGTTCCTGTAATACATACAACTCATTTCCTTTCCCATCCACATATGTGTTTGAAAAAGTATGTTC
This sequence comes from Lentinula novae-zelandiae, assembly GCA_027921425.1. Taxonomy (NCBI): domain Eukaryota; kingdom Fungi; phylum Basidiomycota; class Agaricomycetes; order Agaricales; family Omphalotaceae; genus Lentinula; species Lentinula novae-zelandiae. The sequence continues at coordinate 24,247 of MU823410.1, forward strand.
TCTGTTAATTTATGCTCTATAGCAGCACTGCTGAATCAAGCTCGAACAAAGCAATACTCCTGGTCCACTGAACCAATGATGATGATAATGATATAGGCTGAGGAAACTGTTGGATTTTCAAATCCCTTTTCGGCTTGGATTGACTGGAAGCCCAACTGCTAACGCTTCTAGGCGGTGTTTAGACCTTATCCTTATACCTCAATCCTACACCCAATTTACACCTGGATGATGACTTAGGCATGGGAAAAAAGTATTGAATTCCTTTTTGTTCTCTTGAAGAGTCACTATTTACTGTCTACGGTCGAGAACAATAAAGGAACGAGGTCCCAATGTAGAAATTGACAGGTCACAGCTGATCACGGCCTATAACGGTCAACTTCTTTTCTTTTGTTTTCTGGGTATATATGAAGTTCGTTCGCAATGCGGAGGCCCCTCGTTTTGTATCCAAGCTAATTCGCTGCATTGCATTGTACTTAACAAACCCCACTCATGGCTGGCATTGCGAAGATTGTCTTCCCATCACCCCCACCTACGACAAACGCGCTCACATCTCAGCAGCGTACACAACTCCTGCGCTCAACCAAAAAGTTGGGACGCGTCCTTGGTATTACACCTCAACTTATTGATATTTATCCATATTATACCCCCGCCGGTAAGCCCTTATCCGAGTTGGGTTCACTGCCATTCACTAAATATCACCTCCAGAATCCGCAGAGTGGTTAGACGACAACGACATCTATCGTCCGAAACGTCGAGGTTCTGTGGACTCCATATCATCCAGCTCGAGCTTGAGCACTCGGTCTAGATGGAGTAGCCGATCCTCATCACGACAGCAGTCTCGAACTTCTTCCCCTGCTTCACGCTCCTTACGATCTTCGTTATCGGATTTCTCGACTTGCACCGAAGATATCTTACTTAACAGCGATGCCAAACCACTTCTTCGTCTCGCCATGACTTCCCCCTCTTTCGACGCTACAACAGCGGAATATACTGTTTCGCCTACCTCATCCGATGATGGGGTAGATGCCGCAGAAAATCTACGTCACACCATACGACCAATTCGCCCCCAAACCAAGCGAGATTCTTCTCTGGCTGTTCCTTCGTTTCACATCCCTTCGAACAATAGCTTACGCCTAGCGAAAATGGACAGAATTCGAAATAAGCTTGGAGAGAATATTCCAATCCACTTGGTATTCCCTAACGAAGGAGAGACAAATGTGATAGAGTCTGCGGACTATGGGGATCAACCTTCTGGTCCTACGGTGACAATCCACTGGAGACCTCTCCCACCATTACCCGTTGAGGATGATTCATCTTCTCAGTCCTCGACCGCATTTTCTTCCCATACCCGTACTAGATTGTCCAATGCGCGAGATTCCCTCCTTATTCAATCTTCTCGCAGAGCTCACAAAATCAAACGCAAACCCGTTCCAAAACTTGATCTGGTAGACTCAGAACCCACCAGTCTTTTTCTTGATGCGGGAAGCCTGACGCGCCGGGAGAAAGAAAGATTGAGCTTGATTCTTGAGCTGCCTCATGAACATGAGGACGAGCCGTTCATGGCTCTTGATTCTGATAGTCGTAGTCAGAACTCAACGTGGTTCAGTGATGGAGGGGAAGACGACATTTCGTTTCAAAATTGGTACCAGAACTTCTTGAAGTACGACAGTGCAAGTTCCCACTAACGCCTTTATGTATTCTCTTGTCCTTTCAATCTGTAGTTTACATCTCCAGCATGTGTAGTATATACATAGGTACTCTCAATATTTATGCATGGTCCCCTTCCTGGATTCCGACGCAAAGCAACATTTCATGAAAGACAATGAATGACGTGAAAGTATACAAATACAGTTAGAGATATACATGGACATGATATAGGTACAGATGATACTTTCCGACTTCGGAGGTGGTACAACAGTCCTAGGTAACGATTGGATAGAAAAAAAACACGAATAGGATTAATACAGCTCTACTCGCCTCCCCCAGCCAACTCCAAAATTAATCTACATGCAACATCCATGAACACGTACGGCGAAACAACTTCCATCTCCTTGGCCGCATCCTTCTCAGCCGAGTCAATTATAGGGGCAGGTTGGACAGCCATATCGAATTGACCCGCCCCTTGCGCAAAAGAAGCTTTATAAGATTTCTTATGGTGAAAGTCAACGAGGTAATTAACGGCGTCCACCATGTACAGCTGGAGGTTCATCAAAACCTGCAAGTACGTTAGAGAAATGAATGGAGATTGAGCATTGGCACATACGACGACATCTTGTACCCGGGTTCGAGTCTCTATGAAATAAATACTGCTCGCGAGACGAAGGTCCACTTCTCCTAATCCATCCAACCTTTTTACTCTGTCAATTTTAACCGACCCGTCTTCCCCTTTCGCTATCTTTGTTTTCACCCCTCCTAATCCACCTAGTGTTTTCTTCTCCAACCACTCCATTCCTAGCACCTTGAGCGTTTTGTATATCTCCAATACAATTTCCATAGGAGGACTTCGACTCCGTATCCCAAAATGCCATTTTGTTCGATGTTGATCGCCTTGGCGGTGACGACGACCTCCGCTTGATCCAGCCGAACGTTTTGCTGAAACGTAGGAAGAAAGGTGATGCTGTTGCTCGACCGGACGATCGGGGAGCGAAGAGTTAAGCACCGCAAAGGTGCTCACATCGGGATTAGAATCGTAACCTCCAAGCTCTAGCTCATACTCGTCCAGGTCTTCTGCCTCGGCAAAATTGGTTTCGAACGGATTTTCATCCACGTCACGTCCACTTGGCGATAGTGCACCAGGTGAGATGGCGTTACGAGGCTGTATCGTAGATTAACGAGGATCAGATGATAGATGATAGAACGCACATCCAGCGCAGCAAGCTCAGCGTCGCGCTCTAATTCAGCATAATAAGACACTGTAAGAATCGATGAGCCTTGTTCGTCATGACGGCAAAAAAGAGCGTACTATCTTTGCCCTGTCGACGCTGGTCCCTTAACAGCATGTAAGCAACCTTGACAACGTTTCCATTAATCCCATCATCCCTTCGTAAGCATGCCTTGATATCCTCCTTTGTTACACCTGCAATCCTTTCGACTAGATCATCTACAACATCCTCTTCAACTCGCCCGAACTCTGGAATAATCTCAAAGTCCACGGGGTGGATGGGCGGGCTGACTAACGACGACAGCGTTCCTAAAAGGGGGAAAGGTTTTGGTGGTAACGGCTTGAGGTATCGAGGAAGATCCTTCTGGAAAAATGGGTGATCTATGATTTCCGGGATGGTGATGCGCTTCACGGGGTCAACCGCTAGCATGGCGGCGATGAGGCTTCGGGCTTCAGGCGATACATGGTGCGGTATAGAGTACGTTCCTTCTGTGGGGATATGAGACAAGTTGAATTATTGAGAAGAGTTGATCACGCACGGCTGATCTTTTGAAACAAAACCTGAACATCTTCATCTTCAAAGGGTAGCCGTCCGCAAAGCATCACATAGAGAATCACTCCTGAGCTCCAAACATCGATTTCTGGGCCAGCATAGACAGCCCCGCGAATGACTTCGGGAGCAGCGTAGTTAGGGCTTCCACAGCTAGTCGAGAGAAAGTCACCATCGCTGATTTCATTTGATAGACCAAAATCAGCAATCTTCACGTTCAAGCCATCATCCAAAAGCACGTTCTCGGGCTTCAGATCTCGATGTACAATCTTGAGCCGATGAGAATATTCGATTCCGGAGATGATTTGTTGAAAAAAGCGGCGGGCACGCTTCTCTTCCATCCGCCCGTTTTGCACGATATAATTGAATAGTTCGCCTCCGGCGTATTCGAGAACAAAAACGACATCAGTTGGAGTATTAATGACTTCGTAGCTGTAGACGGATATGAGACGGGAGAATGATCAAAAAATGAGAGAACTGGCAGCTTGATTATATGAGGATGCTTTAACAATCTCATGTAGTCGTACTCCTTCTTTACACGATTTTTAGTCTTTTCTCGGGATATCGCAGCTTTCGAGATATATTTCATGGCAACAACGTGGTTTGTCACTGTATGAACGGCCACTGAAGGACAGAAGTTTAACAGTCAATATTGAGACAGGATGATTTATATAACAACTTGCTTCTGACGACGCCAAAAGTGCCTTCAGCGATATCCTTGAGAACTGTGTATTCTCCAAGCTTAGAAGCTGGAAAAACATGCTCCGGTGCAGCCATTTTGTGTTACGGGTCGTGGTGTTAAAGGATGCTGGGGTGAATGGTGGAGGGAGATCGGAACAAGATTCAATAAGCGCTCGCGATACGTACACGAGCGCTTGAGCGCCCACGGACCAGCGTTCAATAAAAATTTCCTTATTACTGAGTACTGTATTATCGTGTTCTCCTTGATTCTGTCATGGCCAGTTCGTAACTTGAAAGCGTCAGCAGCTTCCACCTTCTTACGACTACGATTTCAAGGCCAGACATTATTTTCTAAAACCTCTCAATGTCAATATGTCAACTTCAAAATACCAAATTTAAGAGAGTATCACAGGCCACTACAAGAGGTTGCAGGTTTTCAACGCTTCAACGCAATTTAACTTTGACAGGTTTGTCAAATGGTGATGCCAAAGGACAGTGGGCGACATTCGACATAGCTCAGTTTATCATACAAGTTTCAAGGCTTTGACTCAACCACTTATTTGTCAGTTGACTTCGACGAATATGACGGGCGTTCTCGAGTAGGTACCCTGAATTAGACACTCGCAAGGTACTTATCTTGATCTCTAATGTGGCTCATCATGTAATAAAACACTCGATGCTGTACAGTACAGAGACCCGAGAGCTTTCATCATTCAGAAAATTAAACTAAATCAAACTCCAGGGTAGTTGCAAGACTGGATGCATCAGATCTCTTCGTAAGTCAAAGGCTCCCCGTATGAAATATGTGTCTCCTGACGCACGTATAAAAGGCCAACCGAATCGCAGCAGATAGCACATACGAACTCCGGTTTACCATGTCTTCGAATTCACGGTCGCATTCTTCTTCTTCTCCCCATGATCAGGATTATTACAACAATGACTTATCCCTCCCGCCAATTTCGGAACTACTAAATGGCGAGCATTGAAGCGATTTCCATGTGAAGTACACCTTCGCTGAATCTCAATCTAGATATTTCTACGTTTCACGAATCGGACATGGTGCAGCGAACATCCCACGAACAGCAATCCCCTGAAGCCTCGCCTTCATCCTCTGGTTCATTTCGAGGCAACAGCTCTTCATCTTCCTCGCGTATACATCCTCATGATGAAGTGATTGCGGTGAGGATTCCTTTGCCCACGTTTACCGGGTAGTAAGATGGTGATTGAAAAACCTAGCGGGCCTCTGAATCCATCTCGACGCATGCCATCCACGGATATGAATTGTCAAGAAATTCATCAGATCATAATACATACATGAACTCGTCGCGCCCAGCTACACACTTGTCAATTTCGCGTCATCCTTATTGGGATTCCACCCAACTGCGATCCGCTACAACCTACAACCCAGATAGATTGGCATCTTTTACCCAGTCACGGCATCAAAGTAACCAATCCTCTCCTGGGTCCCTGCTCCCCCCTCATGCATACCTTGTGGGCCAGCAAATTCCACTTAATTCTATGACACCATCTATTGCGTCTACTAGCAATCATCTTACCGGCACAAAGGGCAATAATTCGCAACAACTCCACTGGCAAGAACCCATTGACGAAACTTCATCTCTAAGAGGGAAGGAACTTAGCCACATTTGTGAATATTGCGGGAAGGCTTTTTTACGTCCCAGTGCATTAAAGGTATTGAGCATCATCTGAGCTTCGATAACTTTTCTTTGCTAGGCTAAACGGTTTTCTCTGCATCAGACTCATATCATATCCCACACTGGAGACCAAGGTAAATTCACCCAACATCCCGTTGATTAATCAACCCATCTTGTTACCTGCTCGTTTATGACTGTCACTGAATTTTTTCTGACAATGACACTACTACGCAGATTTTGCGTGTCCCGAAGAGGGATGCTCCAGGAGATTCGGAGTTCGTAGTAATATGCTCCGCCACGTACGATTGGTTCACAGGAACCTAAGGTATAGTTCTGGGGAACAACTGTCTCAAGATGAATGGGAGACTGGTCTGGAACCTACACGATAACAGTTCGCAAGGTCGACAGAGTTGGCAGAGGATTGCGGGATTAAGTTCTGTCTATTGCATAGCCTTTGTATCATCTCTACACAGTTTAATTCAATGGACCTGGGGACAGCAGGGGATAGTGACCATGTTGTATCACGCAAGCTCCGGAAACAGCGTTTCTATCTAAGGGCCGACCTTGTGATAATCTTTCTTTCTTCCTTCCTGCGTCCGCAAAGAGTCTGTCAAACGTCATGTTTGACTAGAGCGGAATGCATACATATTGAACTTGAGAATTGTTATATTCGAAATATATATTTGATGTATATGACTGGCGTTACAAGTCAAACTGTTTGCAATAAGCAAATCATTGCTCATACCACACCTCCTTTCTCTCTCGTCTTTACCGACGCAGTAAATGCCTTGATCTGTTCCTCTATCGGCGCACCGCTGAACCAAAGAAATAATACATTTTTATGCTTGACCATAGTCTCCTCCTTCATGATCGTTTGCGCAAAGCGTCTCCTCATCTCTGCATTTGCCGATCCAACGTGATCACCAAACTGCTCCTTCTCCTTTAACCTATCCATGATCTTCCTTAACTCTATCTCAGCCTTGACGAAAACAGTCTCTACCTCATTCCACATTTCTATCAACCCGTTCACCCATTTCTCACCTCCAAAATCATCCGCAATTCTCCTCACACCCTCAAAGTAAATCTCCTTCTCCGCCTTCATCTTCCTCCTAACTTCCTCCTCCTTGAACGTATATATCATCTCCCGCTTCTTCCTGTATAGACCTGCAAGCTCCGCTGGAGTATAATAATTTTTGGATCTAATCAGGTCAAGGTAAGACTCAAATTTGACTTTGAGACGCTGGGGATGAACTGGGTCACTTTTGAGATAGAGCTTCACTACGAGGCCTTCCTCGTTGACCCGGTTCAGCCTCCGCACAGCGTCCAGGTCTGTAATGTTGATATCGTTCATCTTTGGTCTAGGAAATGGATATATAGACCAGTTGAAGTCCTGTGGAGGTTCGGACCCATCCATTCCTATGACGGAAAGTAATACGAGGTCTTTGTATGCATATCGCAAGGCAGTTGGATTTTTGGGGTGAATGAGTTCGAAGACATAGGTTTTGTCGCGTGGCAAAGTCCCGTTAAGCCTTCTAGTATCAATGATACCGGGATACTTTTCCTTGAAAATTTCTTGTGCCATTTCGACGTGAACAGAGTCAAAACGCGCTTTCGAAGTCAGAATCCACTGGCTTCGGTAATAAAACAACGTGATGATGCTTCCGTCGAGTTTTTCCTCTGCTGTCGTCGAGACTATCTCATCTCGTGGATGCCCAGCTGCATCTGCTGAAGAGAACTGATATGCATGTTTCTCGTTCCAGTTGAAGAATTTCGAAAACGCTCTCGAAACTACTTTTCCGGTATTTCGCTCGACTACTAATACGCGTGCAGCCATCGTTAGGTCATCCCAAGATGAAGACCGCTCGGTATCATTCGAGTAGTTGAGTATAATTATGGGTAGCGTCGGGTGGGGAGAGGATTTGATTAATGTGAGATCTTTCCCCTTGATTTTTTGAGGATAAGTGTACTTTCGAATACGAGAGGGATCGATGGTGGTAGATGTTCGTGCATCAGAGGACATTGTGGTAGGAACAGACTTGTGTACTGAACGACAGATCCTTATATATGAATGTGGCTATGATATGACTCGAGGCTGAGCACTGGGCGCTGTGGGTGATCATTAGAGTCACATTTATGATGTAGATACACGCTGTGCATATCTAATGCGCCATCGCCTTCTAGCCGTATGAATGAGAAAATGTTCCTTATAAAAGGAGAAACCTACATACCCAGACGGTCAAAATATTGTTTCCTCAGGACGTCAAAGTTCACGGCGAAAGTTCCTTCTCCAAAGCTCGTGTAAAGAACTCCAGACATCCCTTTCCTGCCTCGACTGCTCCATCGAATGCATCCCAACCAGACAGCAGCCTCTTAATATCGATGATTTCCACAATGGCGAGCCAATCCTCGGGAGGTAGTGAACAAAGGCCTGAAGATAGGTAGCAAGGCGCGTGTGTGCTGAAGGCTTTATCTTCAAGAGCTTTGCAAACGGAGCTCGAGCCTGTGGTAGTGGGGACCACGGGAATTTGAAGCTCTGGCACTAGCGCGATCTGGAGACATCGCATCGTTGTCCACATCCATTCTTTCCCTTCAGGTGACAACCGCCCCACATTCTCCGGTAAATTAAACTTCGTGCAAAATTTCTCACCAAATCCAACAGGATAACCCTCGGGACCGCAGTGAAAGTGAGTTTCGAGGCACGCAGTGTAAAATGTACAGGTACGCGGCGGAGGAGAGGTACAATTTATTGAAGTCAATATGCTGGTTGTTAGGCCTGTCTGAGGTTGTATGATAGGCGATGAAGGAGAGGTAGAGTGCGAAGAAGAAGAGAAGATATCATGGATACGTGAGATTATTGAGATTGAATGGTTGAACCAGGTGTAGTAGGTAGTCAGGAAAACGGATATAAGTGCCACGGAGAGAGAAAGAATCCATAATCTTGGGATAAACATAGCAGAAACCTGGAATCAGCGAGTTTCCAGGAACCAGTGAAGACGAGTGTATCCAGTGTCACTCAATTCCAAGAATGCCAGTCAATTAACGCGTTGTGGTGACGGCGGACAGGTGAAAAGCTGTGGCTTCCATAAAAGGCAATTATTCTTCGGTCTTTACTGACTCGCCGAGGCCTGGTTTGCCTTCTTTCCTTTCAGATTGCATCTGGTCTCTTTGGTGACAATTCTGGGCCTGATCAGTTTTCCCATCTTAACCAATGTCCATCTCGCCAATTTCAGTTCTCAGCTCTCAGGACCATTCCCAAGGCTAATCCTGTTGTCGAAAATCTCCTGCCGGTGCTTGACATTCCTATTTATCACAGCCCCATCCCTTGAAAGCCTATTCATCTTTCTCCTAACCACGTATGTGTGAGTAGTCTTTGTCGCATTAACTCCATTCCAACTGCCAAAGCCGACGTTTTCTGAAATTTTCTCCCACTATGCATCTTATAGTCCAAACTAAAACAGATTATAAACTCTGCAACGATGTCCCCAAGCAAAACTGTACCGTCTGTCGAGTTAAAGGTAGGTGCTTTCGATATTTTCCCGGGATGTTTCCATGTATAGATATCTGTCGATGTTTCCCAGCATCGCTTTAACTTCGTTCCAAGTTGAGCTGATGAAGATTGGCAGAATCCGTCTCCAGAATAGAAGCTCGAACTCGGAAGAATATTTTGATAGCTAAGATTGGAATAGCGTCAGAATATTTTTGGAAATGTGAAGCATGTGGGTGGACAAGTTCTCCTACCACTGCAGGGTCAGTGTTTTCATCAACTGCATCAACCCCCCATGTATTGATGTACTTCCTTCGTAGAACGACAAAATTACATCCTACTGCTAATACCTCCACTAACCCTGTCCCTTCCAATTCCACTTCAACACCGAATGTGCACGGAACATTTAGAATAAATAATCAGCTTCCTGCACCTGCCACGGAAATGAACTATATGTATCGAACGGCAGAGTTATGGCATCGTCCACCGTCGTTCGTGGGCGATCTACCTTCGAAGATGCCACCATTACGGCCAAGGTCATCATCAGAAGGAGAAGAGCATTGACCTCTTGAGTAGTCATTAATCAATCCGATATCGGTTACACCACCCTTCCCTATTCTACCGTGTTGCATAACATGGCTTCTCAAGTTTAGTTGTGTTAATTCAGCCACGGTCCACGGTGAGGTTTGGACCGTGAGGTTCTCAAGTTTACTTGTATTAATTCAGCCACGGGTCTACGGTGAAGAATCGCAATCATAGGATAACATTAATGCATGTGCGTTACAAAGTTCGTACATATTGTACCACTACAAAAACGGCGTTTACAATCCACTACATTCCGTACAACCCATCCAGAATCGTGAGGGACGTGAACAAACAATGGTAAAGGGAGACCTTGGAATGGACAAGGCCGATGTGCATGGTCATAAATTTACAAGTAGTGTGACATCAAGAGACGAGATGAGAGGGTTCAATTTTCATCTGACCTAGAACTGACGCGATTGACGAGCGCAGGACTTGATGTAAGCCTACGACACCACTCGGTGAAACAAAGTTACCATAAGCTCGAGGTTTTCCCTTGATTCTTTCCCCTGCTATATATGAGTACACTCGACCAAATCCAAAGTGAGAACGGTCAATGGGCTAGTGCGGATCATGAATGGAACACATTCACTAACCTCTCAACGGGTAACAATCAACAACTCACTACGGTGTCCTCTCACCCGCCATGTGCTAAATACGCACCTGTTAGACGCCGTGGAAGATGTCTTGTCGTTCACCAACCTAGACCCGAAGATACTTGTCACCAAGAGCTATGAGGACTTGTATCAACGTCTCAAACTCCACCCTCACCTGGACGACATTGACCTGACGCAGGGATACATCAAGCGACCCTCCATTGAAAAAAAAGGGTGTTAATCACGGGACAACCTGGGACAGGTATGTCGTTCATTCGATTCTTGCTTCACACCACTCATCTCCGCAGGGAAAAGTATATATCTTTGATACCTAGTTATCCGCCTCCTCCAGGATTATCGCAATGAGTTCTTGGTTGTTATCCAGCCATCGATGACTCCGTTGTTCTACAGGCAATCTACTTTTGTAGGTCCCGCCTTGCTAAGCAGGCGGGATATGCCCAACCGGGACATCTTTTCGCGGTATGGCCGGAGGCGCTGTTGTCTGGCGATCTTTGAATGGAATATTACCCCCATGCTCTGTGATCTCAGTTTGGTGAATATCTTTGCATCATCTCTTCAAAGGGCACGATCTGCGAATTTCAAAAAAAGCCATGAGCCTTTCGCATGGGGTATACCCACTCGGACCATGGAGGAACTTATGGAGGGGTAAGAATATCCTTGTATTGTATGTTAATTATGATATTTATTATTGCAGATTCAAGGTTCGAAATCATTACGAAACAGGTCAAGAGATGTTGAAAGCGTTGCCTTTGCCAAAAAGAAGAATCTTCCTTGGCGTATCGGCGATGATGACGAGGAGCTGGCTGCTTCTGTGATCATTCATCCCGAAAACCGACGGTTGGTAGATTGGATGTGGATCGCCGTTCAAGAGGTTGGCTGGGTACCTCGCGAAGTATATACAAATATCTTGCGCATTGCGATATTGGACACAGTGAGTTTTGTTCATTTTGCTATGATATATACTGACAATTCCCTAACACTTCCGGCCTTTCAGAAACCTCGCATATAGGTGTTCATCCACCCCATGAGGCAATCTACCGAACGACGGAATTTCGTCACTTATACTTTCGATTCTACGTCAATCGATACCGCTTTCAGCTTGTGTCGAAGCCATCGCTGCGGATTCACTAGCTTTGTCGTCCAAAAGAACTGAGGGGCCATCGTCAATCTATATTTTTTACAAATTACGGTAACGCAGCAAAAAAAGAACAGATCAGCCTCTGGTCAAGAATTGGTGAAGGAGATTGGATTGTAGACAAAGGGAAGACGACTTTTGTAGCGACTAGAACTTTGTATCTCCTTTGTGATGATTCGTTCAGCCTAACTTCGGAAACCGTATCCATACGACTTGGCAAAAACCCCAAGTTGGACATGTTGGACTACAGTGTCACGGTGTATCACTGTTACCTATCCCTACCGACTTCAACGCCTGCGCAGCTCCGACACTGGAGTCTTTAGCCGCGGAAAAGTTGCTTTCTGCTTAAATTCTTGCATCTGCAAAACCTGTATTTTCGGCTAAGGGTCTGAAAGCGGTTGACAGCACTTCCCAGCAGTGAAAGCACCCAGAGCATGTTGCTTTTGGTGCTTTCAGCACTGGGATCTGCTGGGATCTGCTCTCAGCCCTTAGCCGAATATCCAGGTTTTGCAGATGTGAGCTATAATGAGAATATGAATACCTTTCAGGCCCTCACGGCCTTCCCCAATCAAGACCGCAGAGTACTTTTTTGTGGCTTTTTATATTCGAAATTTTATGCTTTCCTTTTGGTCATCCTCTGCTGTTTCGCACACTTCATTGTCTGACCCTGGAGAGACAACAGCGTAAGTTTTTTATGCTTGAATACTTGAGCTCCGATTTATCTCTCATAGGTCTTCCAGGTTTGATGAAAAACGGCCACTATCCAAGAAGCGGAAGTTGAACAGTAGTGTGAGCAATACTCAGAAAACGAAGTCGAGGAGGAACAAGTGATTAGACCCTTTGCATTCTAATTTCTTGCATTGTGTAATTTCTATCGAATATCCCTCCGGGCAGGTAATACTATATAGAATCTTGAATAGTCGCCCGAAACCTTCAATCTATCGATGCCTCCGGCTCCCTACCAAGGCCAATCATTTCACTCGTTACTCGTTCGGACACGGTCTTAGGTGTGTCTTGAAATGTCTGCACGTCGCGCCATCTCCATTCCAACTTCCCGACGGTCTCTCCCACTCTGCATCTTATAGTCAAAATTAAAACAGATTATAGACTCTGCAACGATGTCTTCCAAAATTGTACCCTCTCTCGAGCTAAAGGTAGGTAATCTCGATGTTTGTTTTCCCAAGATCTTTCTGTGTACATGTGTGTGTTGATGTCACTATACAGAATAACTTTATATTTGGTTCAAGTGCAAGTTGAGCTGATGAAGATTGGCAGAATACGTCTCCGAACTCGGAAGAACATTTTGATAGCTAAAATTGAAATATCGTCGGAATATTTTTGGAAATGTGAAGCGTGTGGGGGTGGACAAGTTCTCCTACCGCTGCAGGGTCAGTGTTTTCATCAACTGCATCAGCCCCCCATGTATTGATGTACTTCCTTCGTAGAACGACAAAATCACGTCCTACTGCTAATACCTCCACTAACCCTGTCCCTTCCAATTCCACTTCAACAACACCGAATGTGTCCGGAACGTTTATGTAGAATAAATAATCAGCTTCCTGCACCTGCCACGGGAAATGAATTACATATATGTATCGAACGGCAGAGTTATGGCATCGTCCACCATCGTTCGTGGGCGATCTACCTTCGAAGATGCCACCATTACGGCCAAGGTCATCATCAGAAGGAGAAGAGCATCGACCGCTTGAGTAGACACTCATTAACTTTCAGTCCGGTATTGATAACACCACCCTTCCCTGTTCTACCGTATTGCATAGCATGGGCTTCTCAATTCTAGTTGTACTAATTCAGCCACGGTCCACGGTGAGGTTCTCAAGTTGACTTCATGTATTGATTCAGCCACGATCTACGGTGAAGAATCACAATCATAGGATAACATTACAATGCATGTGCGGTTACAAAGGTTCGTACATATTATACCACTACAAAAACGGCGTTCACAATCCAGTACAATCCGTACAATCCATCCAGAATCATGAGGGACGTGAACAAACAACGGTAAAGGAAGAAATTGGAGTAGACAAGACCGATGTGCATCAAAAAACAGTGTGACATCAAGAGACGAGATGAGATAGTTCAATTCTTTTCGTCTGACCCAGAACTGACGCGATTGACACGCGCAGGACGTCGACGAGATGCCAAGAAGCTGACAACAGCGGCGATAGAAGTGAAAAGAAACGCGAACCAAGGTAGGATAGCCAAAAGTCGCACTAGCAGAAGAAATTTCAGACTCAGAAACGACATATGAAATTCTCGGAATACAAAAGAACGGGAAGACGTACGATAGTGGATACGCCTATACACTGTCGTAAACCCCAGCTGATTTTCGACGATCTGCACCAGACCGGGTGGAACTTGAATATTTCCGGTGAACGCGGTAACCTGGGCACCTCGAGTAGCGAAGAAATGCGTGAACGGAACTTGGGTAGCGAACAGCCATACAGCGCAAAACGCGAGCGACATCCATTCAAAAGGCAGAAGCTGATTTGAGAGACGCGTAAATTTGGTCATGCGATGGCTCAGAAGAAGCAGGAGGATGTATATGAGAGTGAGCAAAGCGATCAAGGCTGAGATGGTGGTAATGACAATGCCTGAATGGAAGACATCTGTCATAGGCAACGAATAAGTTGGTGTGCAAGAATGAGCAGCATATATGCGATGAATTATCACCATTGTCGTCTACGACCAACGAAGTCCCAGCTGGCAAGAGTTTCTTGACGGTGCTAGTCTGTTGATTCGATTTGACCAGTGAATTCAGCCCTGAGGCAGTAATTAACCATCAATACCTCGCATACAGGACGCAAAGCAAGTCGAACGGTACTCACCGACACTACCAGAGATAACCGCAAAAGCAAAAGCCATGAACAGCGACAAGAGGCGATGGAGTTTGAGCGGGACAACATTATCGCCTGTGGAGGACATCGTGGTTCAAGTTCAAACTTCAAGGGTTCAAACGTTCAAGGTCAGATGAGCAGCATTCAGCCACCCAGAGCTCCTGGCACGGAGTTTATAATTCAGTGCGTTTAGAAGGACGAAGCTGTACCCGTATAAAGAAAGTCTCACGACGAATGAGCATGGGACTTCCAATCTCGATACATATTCACCGATCACCGAGTTTCACCCAAATTTGGAAGCTGCTATGACCAGCTTTGACCGGGACAGTCAAATTCGAGAGTGAAATTTGAAGGAAATCGCTGAGGAAAGTAGATATGTGGAGCATAACACATGTCCTCCATGCATTAGAAAAGTATTTACTTCATGTGCATGGTCCATCGGTCGAATACAAGCTTGAATAAGTCTGAAGGTCAAGTTCGTCGTTCTACACTCTATACACCTACGACTCAAGAGCGAGATACCATCCCATCTTGCAATAGATCTCTCTTCGACTGAGCCAAACTTGATGTTCAATAAAAAATCGAATAATAGGAATAATGAAGCTATAGATCGAGGCATGTTCGAACTTAACAACAACCGAAACCAAAGAATTTGGACGGATTGGCCAGGAATATGTAGTTCTAGTCTGTCCCTGAGCCTGAATATCGGTTTGGGGATAGATACTGATTCTTTTGACTCAGAGCGGCTGGTGTTTCTAAGGCTAAGCAAGATTCAAGTTGAAGATTCGGTGTCAGAAGATCTAGAAGGGCGAGGATAACCCGGGTCCGTGCGCTCAGCGCTTAAATATTTCTTTCTCGTATACATACCACTGACCACCAGAACACGTAGTTCTGCCCAACGTCCTAGTCTGGATACTACTCAAATGGTCCACGCCTTTGAATGACATACTGTGAAGGCTCGAAAAAATAACATCTGGGACACCATAAACAGGTCCATCCAACTCCGTTTGGTCTTGACGAGGACGTATGACTGGACCTTACTCTCATCCAAGTCTTGTTTGCAAGGAGAAGAGAAGACTTGTTCTTGAGGCGACTACCCCTTCCTGTCAGACTCGAAAGCTTGATTCCTGATCAACAGAAATCCAATGAGAAAATCAAGTGCAGTGACTAGTAGGATACACCTTTCCCTCGGTCTCCGGTCAGCCCAAAGTCAGCCGTGATATACCGTCTTCAAGTACGAATGTTATATGTGTTCTATCTACCAGCCACTGGCCAGTCAAAGCACCTCGTTCATTCCATTCCTCAAGCTGGTCTCGCTTGTCGGGACTTTGCGGAGGAACCCTTCAGCCCCCCTTCAGCGCTTCAGCCTCCATCCTATGCTATCGCCCGGATCAATTGCTTCACTGCGGAAACCGTCGGGAGATAATCAGGACTGGTACCTCCAGGTCCCCTGTCAATGTCCAACGATCGGATTTTTGACGTCATTCAAGGTGGCCACTATCGTCATCCTTCCTCTCTTGTTCTTAAAACTCCAACTTTCATTACCACTTGCATATTTTCATTCACAACATGTCCAACTTCCAAATTCCTCCTCACGCTGACGAATCCGCGTTGAAGAAGCTCGAGAAGAAGATTATTGACGAAGGAAAGGCGGAGGATGCCCATGTCTCCCACACCTTGAAAGATTTGTCCAAGGTCGAGAAGGCGTCCGGTAAAGCTGACAAGGTTTGTGGATTTTCTTGTCCATATAAAGTAATCGCTTAACGTCTTCGTGCCTCACACTCAGACTTTCGATAAATCCGAACACGCGCTGGAGAAAACTCATAAGAAAGAGCTCAAGGCCAGCAACACTCTTAACAAAGCGACCCACAAACACGATTTAGCCGTCGCCGCCATTGGCAACGCCGAAAAGGATTTGGCAGTGAAAAAGCAGGAGTCTGCACGACTCCAAGCAGAGGTAGAGCAAAGGAAGGCATCTGTCGATGGTATAATTGAGGCTCAACGCCATCACAATGTCGGTATTTGCTCCTTGCTCTTGGTATCCCTAGCTTTTGATTTCCAGCTGACATATATGCCTATTTATTCTAGTCTTTGCGCGAATCCAAGCTCGCCGAGATTCACAACGTCCGTGCTGGTACTGGCGACAGCAACACAGACGCCGGAGCGCCTGCACCTGCACCTGCATAAGACTTGTCACTCTCACCTATTTCGCCGCGGCTTTGTACGCGGTGTTGTGACGTCTGTGGGGTTATGATTACTATGAATTCTACGATTACCAAGTTTATCAGAAGGGGTTCCCAAGGGTGTAGTGTCGAAGTTATATTTCTACGTGTATTACTATTAATATTTCTCGAATTTACGGAGTAGACTTGCAATCCTCTGGTACTATGTACTCGGCTTACCGAGTCAGATATCAACTCATCTTATACGAATATGAAGACTGAAACTGGGTCTAATCTGAATACGTCAATGCAAGTTGCCACCGTCACGAAAAGAGACTGATCTTCCCTTCCTCATGAGAACTTTTACTCCAATATGGGAATGTCGAGGACATCTCGGTTTCTCGCGATCAAGCATCGAACACGAAAACCTGTTCAGGCTATCCAAAACGTCGCGCAATTGCCGTTCTGCATACCTCTACAAATTGACCAATCCCCTCACGCGGATCTGAAAGCGCAGTAGCCGTGCAACAAAATGTTTCCTCCTTTGGAATACCTCTCCCAAGCTTGGTATAGGATTGAAGCAGAAATAGTCTCTGGACAGACAGCGAGTAATACAAACGCACACACTTCGTTTGTTCCCAGGTGTGCATATGTATTGATTCGAACCACGTTTAGGAAGGGTATATGAAGGGAGGGGGGGGGCCTTTCGAAGGAGTCCCGCTCATTCCCTTGCCTTTTCCTTCACTTCTTTCACTGCCAAACATCATATCCCTGAACTCAGAATAACCCGCAAATCCCTTCATTGGCCGACACACAATGGCGACATCATTCCCACTGCAGCCTTTGGAAATCATGGCGAAAAATCATGCCATTCTAGCCACGACTGGGTTCTTGATTCTTCTTCCCGTCGGTGTCCTCGTCGCACGATACGCTAGAACATTTACTCCGGTGTATGTGGTTATACCCTCCCCCCTACGTGGATATCCCGGAACGTGTGTTACTAACAATAGCTCCCTGCAGATGGTTCCCAGTGCACTTTGTCGTCCAATTATTTCTCTCTGGTCCTGTGATCTTCGCGGCTTGGTATTATGGGTGGAAGACGTCCAACGTACTGGGACTCGGGCACTTCCTCGATCCTCATCAGAAGATGGGCTTGGCTCTGCTGATCCTATACGTCCTGCAACTATTATTGGGGCTCTTCACGCATTACATCAAACTACGCAGTCCGTTCGGTCCAGGGACTAGGTCACCACAAAATTATTTTCATGTCTTTTTGGGGTTGGTCATCCTGGTGCTTGCGGCTGAACAGGTGAGAATATTTTCATATCTCTCTTGAGTCTGTGGTCTAGAACATCGGGGCGCTGACAAGAGACATGATGACTTTCCTCCTTGTACTTCCGGACATTCGAACCCTTCTCCGGCGGTTACTGCAGGTTCATTATGGGCTATACATTGAGTGGGCATTTGCTACAGGGGGTTTGCACGTTGTTCCAATGGCGGCGAAGAGGACGTGGATTGCTTTGATCGTGGTACGTGCACAGGTTGTCTTAGTGTTTTGAATTTTTCCAGCTAACCGAATATGTATGCGCAGATCTTTTGGGTGCTTTACCTCGCCGGGCTGGCCTTGGTCCCAAGGCAATTTGCGCAGGAAAAGCGCGCTAGACATGGGACACCCACGAAGTCGGACGAAATTGGGCTTCAGAACAATCATTCTGGTGATGTTCAATCTGCGTAGAGGGTTCCTCAACTCAGTATAGAACGAAACATTCCTCCAGCCTATTTGAAATTGGACTATGATAGGAAGGGGTCGGGATTAGTAGCGCTTGTTGCCTTGAACATTTGTGTTATGTTATTATCTTAATAGCCAATAATCCACTGAATAAGTAGTGACGCGCGCATTGAATGAAATGACGCGAAATATCATTGGACACAAAAACTCAGGGTATCTAAAGGGTATATGTACTAAAACTACATTAAAACTTAGTTCATAAAGAATGTAACACGAAGATCGAAACGAGATCGAAAGTGTAAATGGTGTTATAATGATACATACAAGATTCGAATCACATACAGTAAGGGGGTATAGGTCCGGATCAGAATCAGACGAAGGAGAGGGTATACGCAGATTCTGTCGACGGTGAAGGAACATAGAAAGCACTTGCTAGAGATACATCTGGTGCGAATGGGAAGCAGAAAATGAGCATGTATGAACAAGTTGGGCAATGCGTCAAATATCCAGGCGAAACGTAACTTTGAGGTTCTAGGAAATTAAAGAGCGGATGCGGAATCACGACGAAACAAGTACTGATTGTTTGGATAACCAAATCATCGGGAACATTAGAAGATTGGAGACTGATAATGAGCCATGCACGTGCACCAATTTTCAGGTGGCGCATAAATTCTATCATTGCCTGTGACCAGAATGACTTGTGGAAGGACCATGAGCGGAGTAGGGGTATGTAGAACCTCGGTCTGTGGAGGTCCCAAACTCGGGTTGATATCTCGCCGAATATAGGCTGTTCTCCTCGTAAGCAAGAGATTGACCGTACGCCGCCCGGTCCTGGGACGAAACAGGAGATGCATAGTGACGTTCGGCGGCAGAAGTAGGACTGACAGAGTGTCGTTGACCGCTTTGTGATTGCATCTGAGAACTCGAAGAGTACGGCATAGGATCGATATGACGCTGTTCATATCCGGGAGGATGACCGCCAATGAAGGATGATGAAGAGATAGGCGCGGAGCTTCTCCCTCTCAGCAGGGAGCTGCCATACATAGGAGCGAAGCTCGGAGCTGATTGTATTGCTCCCTGAGGATATACGAAATCTGGGAAAGTGTCCGTTGGAGTGAGGAACACTGCTCCGAAAAGGACTGCACTAGAGTTCGGTGAAGGGAAGAGCAGTATCCCATGTCTACCTGACCCTCCAGGAGAAGTGGGTGATCTACTCAGAGCGATAGCCACAATCGCAACCTGTAAGCGCCCGAAACATGTTCAGAACCCAAGAAGGGCGTTAATAATACAATCGCTTACGAGTTGGCCATCCCAAAGAAGTCGTGACAAAGAGCGGAACTGACTTTGATTGACAGCGTTTTGGTCGGAATCTCTTATACGATCCGGCATGAACGTTGTCAATGGAATTGAAGGAGAGTGATGCCTCAGGTAATTTTGCAGTTGGGCAAAAATAGGGAGTGCGTGGGGACTCGTTACCGAAAATACAAACCGACTAGGCCAAAGATGACTTTGTCTGTGGGGACTAAATCAGTATCAGTCAGGCTCTAGTCCGGATGGAGAGAACATTTGAGAAACAAACTCACGTCTCTCCATCAGTCTCCACGCCAGTTACTCGAATGTTAACATTGCTGCCTATGTCAGATGCTCGAGTGCCACTAACAAGGAATTGACCTCTCCAAGGAGTGTAGACAGCATCTGCAGCATTGACTGCTTGAGAAGCAGGAGGAGGAACAAACGACTCGAGCTGCGATGGTAGACGAAGAACCATTAGCACTCGGATAAATATGGGTTCAAAGGCTGTCCGAACGCGACTTGAAAAGAGCCTTGAAATGAAACGCAGTCTTCCGAAAGTAATTGAATGACGTACGAGGCTTCACTGATTAAGCAAGATATTGGAATTAATATTAGAAGATGCAAAGACTAGAGTGTCAAAAGGAAAAAACTGTGAGACCGGAATGAAGGAAGGCGATGAATACCGGGACTGAAAAAAAGAAAGCCCAGCAAGCAGGAAATCCCTTTAAAGGGGCCGAGAGGGTGGAGAGACAATAGAGACGCGTAAAAGCGAAGAGAAATGCGCCTTACTGTGAATCTCAACCCGCTGTGAGACCTTTTAAACAAATGCTAAATTCATTCGGGGATAACTCCGGCGGAAAGAAGGCAAAGGTGCACGGAAGGACCCTGCGGCAACCAAAATGAACAGACCATATCCGGAAGACGCGCACCGGGGGAGAAGTTCTTCAGAGAGATCAAGCTGTCGCGTGTACGAGGTAGTTATGCCACCATAAGGCACACAAAGCAACCCAACAGGGAACGATTTCCCAGCCCCATTCCAGAAAATGAACGAGTGATAAACCAGATAGTGTTCACTGTTGACGTTCAGATAATGTTCATTTCTATCATCGCGACCATCTGAGCCCTTGTACTTCGTAGTTCCAATGTTGCTTTCTATGAATCAGTTGGTGACCAACGGTCCACGGGATCCCAGGATGCTCGAAAATGGAACGTAGAGTCTCGGAGGGCCTAGTAAGATATTTGTTGAACAGGCTCTTGATTTAACGTGACCGACCGTTATCTGGATTATCGCCTGAGGTCTCGTCTTCCATTAGGTTCACTATAATGATGTGGAGGATGGTATTGGAGCTGAGTTCCGTCAATATTGTGGTACATAAAAGGGTTCCTGAGGTTACTGAATAGCCCTAACCCTAAATCTGGTTCGGCTATCAGTTATGATCCACGTGGAGTGCGGACTGCCACGTTGTCGACCTTTCTTCCGGTGGCAGCCCGTTTGCACTGTACTCAATCCAGCCAACGCTTTCCGATGCCACTCAGTCTGTTGCGAACTGCGACGACCGTCTTCTCTTCCGTGGAATACCGATTTTCTGATTTTCCTCTCCCAAGGTCTGTCCAGTGCAGGCCCAGGGGCTCTTTGACGTTACTTATTAAGTCGTGGTGATATTTGCTGATATCTTGTCTTTCTCAAGAATCAATGGCAATGTATAACGCAATAAGGACTTTTGTCATAGTCTATTCAACATGTTTCCTAGATACCGCTCCTAGTAGCCTCCGACACAGATTATTCATGAGCGTCCTGGTAGAAGGTGACACTATCTGACGGACAAACGTATCGATCTTGTTACAGTTGGCCGGGCTTCGCTTATCTTTCAAAGGAGCCACTCCAACCCAAAACTTTGACGGTAAAACTACTCTACTTGATTGATCCTCGCACTGTGCCCAAGATGTTGAAAAATCCCCCAGTAATTGACTACGCGACAGTCAGACAAAACAGAGTTCTATGTACCTATGTCAGTATCGGAATTTTTATCTTACATACAAGCTTCAGCCTCAGGACACTGTATTTCTCTGTGCTTTCCAGATCGTATCGGTCAATGCGTAAGCTGCAACGGCTGTCCTCTGCAAATACCATATAACTACCGTACCTGTTGAAGGAAAAACCGAAAGCAAAAGTGCCAGGTCTTGCTATATATGTAGTCGACGAGTGACTAGCTATAGCAGCTTGACCTACATTTTCTCATTGACAATCCCAAATCCGCTCTTCACCTGGGTCGATATTAATATTATGTCTATTGCACTCAATATCACGGTTGGACTTGTTAATATCATTAAGAGTGATTGATCAACTTATTAATGTTCCTAGCTTTTTGGAACGGGAGAGCAAGTATCTATCAGTATATCCAATACGCCCCTTATGCTTTGACTTCCAATTCGAACTCGATCATTGGCGTTTTGTTCCTGTACTCTCTGGACCGCAGTTACTACTAATCTCTTGTATGTCGTCGCTACGGATGCCTCTCTGTGCGAACTTGATACGAACTACCTACATTCCGTCCGCGACTCGCAGTTCAATGATGAGGTGAGTTCCCATGTGCTAACAGGCCTAGGTGCTATGTAGCGGCTAGCTTGATGAAGCTTTACAGGGTTTTGGCATTTCAACAGTCCATTAGAAACGGGTAGGGTTCAGACCGTAAATGAAAAAAAAATCGCTTGTTCGGAATTATGCAAATCCCGTTTTCTCAATAAGCTGTGGGTGATATTTGAACTGATGTTACCTACGCTGCTGATTAGTAAATTAAGGACTGAAGGGACGCAAAGATTTGCACGATTGATGAACGTTATTGAAGTCTAGTGCAGATTGAGAGACAAAAGCAACTGATACTGACAGTGACAGTGATTAGCAATGTGTGATCCTGAGAAGCTTGAGGGCGGGCTTTTTCGTGCATCCTGCGATCGATCTTGCAACCGCAATTCTTCCTATTTCTCTCTATTTCTCTTTCTCTCCATGGAGAATATCATAAAATCGCTGGCTCATGTTATCCCATCCTCGACTAAAGAGCAAGGAGATGTGAATTGAAATTCAAGAAAAACTAATCACGGAAAGGCTGACGTCACCCATAATTTCAGATTTCTCTTCTGCAATTCCTCGATTTGCAGCAGTTAAATTGTCTCAACGAATCAACCGAACACAACTTTAAATCTATAGTGTCCTCCAAAAAGCCCAATGTCTCTTCTTCGTACCTGGAGAGCGATGCCGATGAACAACTTTTACTAAATATTGCCGTATGTCTAACATGAAGTTTTCTTCGAATCTGTACTGATCCCACATCTTCGAATTGCTCCTTTACGCTCGCGGATCCTTCGTGAATATCTTTCCAGTTCAATCAGTCTGTGCGAGTGAAATCCATCTCAATCAAGTCTACCGACATCGCACACGGGCCCAAGAAGATCAAGCTTGCCGTGAACCGACCGAGTTTGGGTTTCGATGATGTAGCCGAGGCAGAGGAACCTGCGGTGGCACAAGTTCTAGAACTCGACGAGGAAACGGTCAAGGAAGGGAAACCTGTTCCTCTGAGGTTTGTCAGATTCCAGAGCGTGAATAGCTTACATGTACGAAGCTATCTTGCTATCTAGAAACATACTTAATCTTCGTTTCTACAGATATTCATCGTCTCAAATCACGGAGATGAGGAGGAAACGAGGATTAATGCGCTTGACATTATCGGCGTACCCGTCGAGTGTGTTCTTTCTGCTCTGTTTGCGTTGTGCATCCACTTACATTTTCTGATAGAACTACGAAAGATCTCAGTGGTTTGAAACAGCAACAAGAGAACTAAACATCATAATCGTATATTTGCAAGAATGAGATTGCTTTCTTCATGTTCAACCTGAATAATATCGTTGCTGGTTATCTCGCTTTCTGCAAAATGAAAATAATGGCAGATGCTGCGACATTTACACAGTTTATTTAACGAACCCAGAAACAACTCCGACTCTTTTTATTCCAAGAGTCAATACATGTACACGAAATACTCAGCTTTACTCGCCATCACGTAGCGCCTGCCGAGTATTGCGCATTGCTGCTAGCTAAAACTACGCCTTTTGAACTTACTCTCCTTGTTTTTGTAACCATTCTCAATTTGAAGGACTCGTCGCACATCGCTGTCGCATTTTTTTCGGTGAAGTTCGTTCTCATCTGCGTCTTTAACTTTGCATTATTCATACAATGGATTTTTTTACATGTACAGAGGCCATTTGGGTGGTTCATGTCCCGAAGCTAGCGTTAGAAGATTTAGTTGTACTCTTTGACTACTACACCAAGGATGATTTCTTCCTCAACCTTTTCCTCCTTAGAACTGGGTTTCATGGAACCCGTCCCGTATCTTTCCGTCCTCTCTTTCCTCCAATCACTCATTGTCGGAGCATGCGCCTTTTCCGACTCCGATGCTGCACCTGGACGAACCGACGCAAGCTTGACATCATCCGCTGCCATAGCGAAGTAAAAGACTCCAAGGCGTTCTATGTGCTCTTGATCTTTGGGTGGCTGGATAACGCGGTGAATAGTAGGCTTATAAAAGTTGCCTGAGAGCAATTGCATCACATCCCCCGAGTTCACCACCTAAAGGAACCATATGAGTGATCGTTGACAGGCCGGAGCTCAAAAACCATGGGCCTCACTAAAGCATTCTCGATATGCTTGATATATCGCCACACTCCGTCAGGAGAAAGGATCTGGAGTCCGGAGATGGGTTGACTCCACAATATTGTAATACTTCCAATATCTAGCAACGATTCCATTCAATGCGGCGGTGGCAGATTCTTTTTTTCGGAAGCGCATACCAGTGTGACCTTTGAGCCAAACATTTTTCGTTTGCAGTTCTTCTTCCGGAGACCGCGGATAGCTACGTTCGGAGAGATTAAGAACGACGATGAATAGAAGAAGCATGTCAGAGAGAAGCTTACTATTTCATGAACCTTACTGCAACACAAGACAAGATCACTTGTTTAGTAACACCACCTGAAGTTCCGAAGATAGGCCCCATGAAAAGCACACACCGGAACTTTCCCCAGGAGCTTCGAATCGGTGCATATCAACGAATGTGTCTTCGGGTAGTTGCATGCCCATGGCCATAAGACTGCGCAATATCGGCGGTGTAAACGTTAGATCGAGGGTCGCTGATAGAGGACACCGACAAAAATTACCGGAGAATTGTAAAAAGGATGTGTGTGTGATTGTGGAGAGAGAACTTCTCGATCTCGTCTAGATGTGGGCGCAATGCGCCAGGATGCATTCGATTACGAACGTCATGATTGACTGCGAGGTCAAGAGTAGATGATCAGGTGTTAATAAGTACTCATGCTATTGCGCTACGTGAACAGCGTACGTACTGTTGTAGTGTTCGATTTGATCTGTAACACCCTGCTCAATTTGCTATGAGCGACAGAATGAATGGAAAATTGTTCGTATGGTCGGAATTTGGATTTTTGGGAATCAGAATGCGATTTATGAACGGCCACAAAATTTGGCGCACCCATGTCTGTCTAGGTTTGTAACCTTCGTACACTGCAGGGGACTTGCCCATATACATCTTTTTCTCTTCGTTATCAACGTCATCAAATGTAGATGAAGCGATACTGAATATTCTCCGCGTCTGATAAAATATTCAGTAATCAAGATACTGGTACCAGAATGAAACATCTGACCAACCTGTTCAAACGCATACCCGTGATTAACAAGGTAGAAGAATCCTTGGGTATTCATGGCTTGGACAACTTCATCTGCGAGGGCTTTACGTCCTTCAAGAGTGTCCGCCTTGGAGAGATCAATGATGGCCAGATCCGCCCAGTCGACTGAATCACGAGATGAAGGAAGAGGAAGAAACGGATGGCAACAATGACCTACGTTGCTCAGTCGTCGTCGGAGGCGGTACATATTCAGCAAGACCCCCTGTGGAAATCGGACGCTTGAAAGATAATTTCTCCGAAAGCCGCAGACGAGTTAGCGGTGACAAGAAGCGCCGAATAAATGGAAACGGAGTTGCGCCAGTGCTTGACATTTCGAGCTACAAAAATTATCAGCGTAGGAGGTAGGGACGAATTGACCACGCACGAAAGGAAACTATAGAGAAAAGAAAATGGACTTCACGCTTTTAACCGGAATCTTCTCTGCAGCGTGACCATTCAGTGAGGAATTAGTCAATGAGAGTCCTATCTTTTTTCTACCGGAAGTTAAACACAGAGCGGAACACTGGAGTTCCAGTGATTTAGTACTCGGATACATTTCATCCCATAATGACGCTCGTCACTTGAGCCAGGAGGAAAACGCGTTGCGTTATCTGCTCCCCGCATTAAGAACATATTTGACTGAGTTCGAACCAATGGAATTTGTCGACCAACTTAATTTTACCGCATGTGAAAGTTGTAGAAAGTTGTATCAATTACATAGTCTAGAGTTTTTAACACCGTCTAATGATCATCGGATTCGTATGAATATATCAGATACTCACAAAGAAAATCTGGATTCCAACCAATGAAAACGAACGCAGCATATCTCTTTCTCGTCTCAGAGAGGGATGTTGGTCCAATCTCAGCTCGTGTAAGATTCAGAATCAGATGTAAATGAGATAAGTAGGTCGATAATAAAGCTTTGTACTTCGGTCCCCAGTTGATATGATCGATGATTGACGAGGGAAACTGATAAGAGAATGACATGGGAACTGAGATTTTCCACAGCGAAATCGGAGTGGAAAAGATAAGGTCAGTCAAGACTCAGAGCGGGTCAAGAGCGTACACGTATTGATGTACCCTTCAGCCGATACATGACCAAGGGCCTTATAATTCCTGAACAAGGTCGTTCGGTGGTAATCATAAATTCCAATAGTTTTCTGTTGCTTGGCAGACTGCTTGAGTAGTTCCACATCGAGGACATACTATCAGAGGCTCAAAAAAGCGCGCAAGACTCAGAGTCGGCCAAGTCGGCCCGTAATCACGGCGCCACGAATTCTGGATCCAGAGGTGTTTCATGAACCTTGAGTGCTTTTGTCTTCGACTCACAACAAGCCACCCTGTACAACCTTGTGCAGAGAACGTGCAGAGAACAAGAATGCTTCCATCTCATTGTCCTGGCTTGTCTTAAGTTGCTATGGACTCCTTCTAGCATCCTCCTATAAAGAGGCCTGCAATGGACGAATTATCCTCAGTAATAACCTCGCTTCAGAACCTCTATTAATACTATGGGTCAATTCTTCTATCTCATCAACCTCGACAAACGACAGAACAAGGGAGACTTCGAGCCATTTGATGACTGCTACTCGATCCTCGATCTTCTTCTCCACGAAGACCCAAAGCAAAGCTGGGCTGGCGACCGGATTATCATGTTGGGTGATGAAATAGATACCCGGTACGACGTTCCTGAACGCTGGGAATCAGTCAGACCGTCCCTGCGCACGCTTTGCATTAAGGCGCTCAAGGACGATGATGATGATGATGATTATGATAGCGTCGGTGCTAATGATGAAGATATAGAGGGTGGGAGCGATACAGAAGTAAATGAGGACGAGGAGGACGCAGCAGACGGGACGGGTAAAGACTCGGACAGAGAGAACAAGGCAGCTATGACGGAAAACGCGGGAGGCGACGTGGATGACAACGGCACAAGGCACGAGCTCAGAAAGCAGAAGCACACGTCGGGCGAGGTCAGCAAGGATACAATTTCTTTGAAAAGCTCCAGCGAGGCATATATTGAGGCAAAGGACGCGGAGGACCAGGAGAATAATTTTCAAGTCGAGGACTCGAAGGTCCTGTCTAGGTTCACTGTGCCTCCCCTACGCAGCAAAGAAATAGGAAACAAGCATGTCTTGAGAAACCTCTCAAACTTCGAATATGTTCGTGGCAATGCATTAGCTGTCCGCAAGTGCGATTTGGACGAGCAGCCCGGTGGCAAGTCACCTATAGATTTGTTGCTCTCGTAGGATTACTGAATTCTAATTGACAGAAGAAGAGAAGGACGCGTCCCGCGATCGGTCGGATATTCAGTTGCCCCATCTTGCAGACGTTGCTATCATGCAGATTACCTGGGCAAGTCCCCGAAAACGCACTGGGTGTCCGGATGAGTGGCCTAGTCGGTACATGGTCAATCGCGGTCCATGGGCAGGAGACCGGTTGGATGTAGCGGAAATAGACTTTGACCGAGAGGGACATGACTGGACGGATGTTAGTGATAAAGTGGCCCGCAGACTGTTTCGGTTGTGGCGCCCGAATTCATATGATGAAGATATGAATGGATACGTTCGTGATAGGTAGGCATTCTTAAACCTATCTCAGAACTTAGATTCAATGACATCGAATGACAGGTCTGTCCTCTCCCGTTCAACGGACGTTGAAAACCCATGTCCACGTCTTCCACACGAACTAGTCCATAGAATCTTCACATTATGTGCTGAAGCGAACAACACGGACGCTGCAACTTTGATTCGAGTTGCTAGCTGGACTCGAGCGCAGCTAACTCCCATCCTCTATCGTGCCGTTACTATACCCGTGCGCTATCAAGGACACATCTTTAAGGATGTCTTCGAGCAGAATCCAACCCTTGGCCACCATATTCACCGGCTTTGTATCCCGGCACTGGAGGAAGAACTGGCTATCAATCTTCCCAATCTCAATGTCCTTTTCACAGGTGAAATATATGCGCCTTGGTGGCTCAACAGGTGGCCGACTCCTAAGTATATCATGTTCGGCAAAAAATTTGGTGACGAGAGTTTCAGATTTCCTTCAGTAACCCACCCAATCCTGCGAAATGTCACACACCTCCTTGTCAATTGCGATGATCTCCCTACTCTAAAAGGTCTATCTTCATTTCATGCCAAGTCAATGCCTTACTTGACCCGGTTGGCGGTAAGATATGCTCCTTCTCGTTCGATCTTTACCGGACAAACAATAGATGCAGTGGTCGACGACTACCCTCAATTCGTAGCTCAGATCCTGGAATGTAAAGCACTGAAGTATGTCATGATTTTTTATGATCGCGCTGGATTCCAGTACTTGGATAACAGCTGGGATGGCATTGCGAAGATAAACGATCATCGTCTTCTTGCACGAAGAGCTCTTCGCGAGGAAGAGTATGACAATATTGTCGATGGCGGTTCAATGTTCTGGGACAATGCAGTCCACCAATGCAAGGACTGGCGAGAAGATGTTCATAAACTCCTTCCAGAAGTCCTCGAACCTCGGACTGAAGATGATTGTACTATAGCCTGAACCAACTGCAACGTTACTTGTAGCATGAGTACTACATAGTCAGATTTGATCAACTGTTCTAGATAGATAGCTAGCTAGATACGTGTTTTCGCCTCGAGCTATGAGAATGATGACATCGGACCCCGGTGAACTACATATGCCTAGACTGAACCACCATGGGCTCGACTCTTTCTACACTGTCTACTGCTCTTACGAAAGACGCAGAGTCTGCATCATATAATGGACATCCCACCGAAAAAGACGTAGTCGACGTCCGCGAATTCATGCTCAATTTCCTCCCTATTGAAATCATAGACCTCATACTAGATTTTGCCGAATACTGGCCCTGCCTTCGAGTAGACTCTAACAGTGAAATTGAGGCGGTAGCTTCGAGCACTATTACTCTGGAGGCAACCTGGTTGTATCTCATCTCTCCACCCATACCACCGAGGGAAATATCCGGCACCGATAGCAGACATCGAAGGATACGCAAGGTGACATTCGAGATGGAAAGCCACGACCAGGGATGGACAAGTTTTCCGGAAAACAGAGGTGCGATAGACCTTCTGCTCTCGGAATAATCTCCAGCTAATATATTTAGGCACATACAAAGGTTCATGGAGCTGGTTCGAAGCTATCATCTTCAGAGCCTCAGTTTCACCATGTTGGCTCGACCTTAATTCCGATCCATTCAATCTCGGTGCCACCTTCAATGCTCAAGATATCAAAGAGCTCTTCCCAGAACCAAATCCGAACGGCTGGCTCATCCAGAGTAATATTGTTGCTAGCAATGAATCCCTATCCCATTCAGTGACCTGGACAGAGTTCGAAGATGAAGAAGCCCATGTCGATTCAACCTCTTTGAAAGGCCGAGAAGGACTCGGACATGAACTTATTAGATCTTTGGAGCCTGGCGATAAGATTATGCTGATGGCCAAATCCAAAGTCAGTGTATCTTCTGCCTTGATCTTCATTTTATGTTGACAACGTAGTCGTAACTTGTCAGTTCCCTGGATGGGCAAATCATGTTTATGAAGGCTCGATTGAAATTTATTATTCCGTATAGTTGTTATCTGTATTTCTCCTCCAGATAATATCTCAATCAAAGTCAGCCTATGTAGGCCCGTTCTTGGCTGCTAGATAAGATTCATCTACCGAACTTAACGATTCATATTCTCCACTTCTGCAGCAACTTCGGATAAGCTCTGGCGAAACTATGTTCCAAACTACGCAAAGCCTCGAGTTCTGAAACCATTGATTTTCGCATGCAGGCGTAAGGTACAATATCTCAACAATGAAAACAGGATGCACAATTCATGTAGTCAAGCAACAAAGAGTGCTTGATTCCCTCGGAGTCGTGATTATTTGGAAACATGACCAGAAGACCTTCGTGCCCGAAGGCGGTTTACAAGGCAGCTTTCCCAGCAGTCTATGTATAGAACTCGTGTTCGTGGAGAGAAATTTTCTCGATTGAAAATGAATACTGACCTCGATAGGCAGGAAGAGCGTCAACACAGCTGCGACCAGGAACAAGGATGCCGAGACGAATATAGGCCTTCGGAAACGCATTAATCCGAAGTTTACTTTCGTTAATGACACTCACCCATTAGCGGCATCGTTAGCTGCCGTCCCAGCTGCAGTCGTGGTCACAATTTTGATGACTGGGGCGAGGATGCCAGTAATCCGATTAAAGGCAGAACATAATGCATCGCCAGTGCCTCTGTGAGGAGCAGGGAAAACTTCGGGGGTGTAGGCATAAAGGACGCCATACATCTAAGGTGTTATATGATCGGAATAAGTCCTGCGAAAAAATTGATTATTGAGGAGAAGGTACTTGCGGCGTTTCTGGAAGTGGAGCACGAATAGTGAGGGGTTCAGCATATATTTCGTTGGTGGGCAACATAAGACAACTAACTGAGTTAAGCCAGAAGCACAGGAGTACCCCAACACAGCGGCCGTTGTTTTACTCGTCGTGAATAAGAACAAGAAAACACCTGTGAGTGCCGTGGAGACCGCCATAGTAACTTTTCGACCTCCCATCGCGAAAGCTGATTTGTTCTTTCGGGTCCAATCGACAACAAGACATGCGATGATAGATCCTGGCACTCCCAATACAGATATAATACTGTAGTTTCGATATGTCGTGGAGACGCTTGAATCAGAAGGGACTTGTGTGGTGAGGTACAACGTGATGAACCCATTGAACAGAGGATATGCCAGCCCGATTAATCTGCGCAAAGTGCGATCATCAGCAATATAACCAAGGAGAGCGGAATAATCACAGACGTACCCCCATAGTAGAATGGTAATGGTGGTGTTGATTGTTAGCCGCCTTGTGGAAAATAGAGGTGTGACATGCGACCTTGGTTGGGAAACATATACCATTCAATATACAGGAAGTTCAATCGAATGAATGAATCTTACAGGGAGAATGACGAAAAAGATTGTTTGATAAGCTGCCGAGTAGTCAACGGAGTTGAGGTAGCATCTTGGGTTCCTGATACGATTTGCAAACTCTTAACTGTAAGAGTGATCGTTCTCCCATTTACACGAGCAATGTGTTCCAAAACCTAGTAAGGTAGTACACAAGAAAGTCAATGATTTGTTACAGCACACGTGTGTTGGTCAAACCTTGATGGCCTTTTCATCCTGGCCCTTACTGATAAGATATTTTGGCGACTCTTGAAGGTCGAACACGATATATCGAAGGATCCACATGATAAGGGTCACTCCTCCTCTGTAAGGTTCATTGATAATTTAGCAGACTATAATCGAAAATAACTTACAGAACGTAGCTACGCACGAGAACTATAATCAAAATGCTGTACGAGAGAATGATGGGCTCACAAGGTGTAACGCCAACCCATATTGCTAGACTTCGGGCAATCATCGGCTGAAGTACAAGAAAAGTTCCCGATCAATGGCCAAGCGACCAACGAAGCGAATAGCTGGCCAAGGGCCCACCAGGCTGACAGGAGCGTCAGAAGCCACTATTAATTTCGACATTAATCTGAGTCCTCGGTCCCCATCCATGAAGAACAGCGTAACTTCACATACCTGGTGCGACTGGGGTATGAATTCCAGGAATATAGCACCTAAATCGCTTTGTAAGCCCACATCAGAGACAATGGAGATATGTATAAGACGCAGACCATCAACAGGCAAGCTGAGAGCGATGAGAATAAGGCATGTTATCCCAGAATTCCGAAGTACTCACTTTCCACCCACGCCAAAGCCCGTACAAGCGACCAATGCAGCAAGGGTTGTGAAGTTATTTGCGCCACCTGCTGCCACCCCAAAAACACCGGCAATGAACAAAGTGATGTTGAACGACAGGCGACGACCTATCAAGTCGGCGAGGATGCCCCATGTACTTGCTCCCAAGATGAGACCGACATATAGAGAGAGGGTCGTAAATTCGACTCTGACAGGGTGAAGCTCTAATTGAATTTGGGGAAGGATGATAGCTACACCTTGAAGCCAAATATCTGAGAAATAATCGTGATGAGGGGAATTTTGTGATCGAGCTATAATCACAAAAACGTACTATCAGCAGCCCAACCCAACCCGGTCAACATAAACAACTGAAGCTGATAACGTCCAAAACCGATTCTGGGCTTCTGTCAGTCCTACTAGCGAATGAAAAGCACGTTGTAATTTCACAATCTTACTCGTTCTGGAGGTGCTCGTTGACTGTCGCAGTCATCAGTTAAGGGAAAAAAGCGCGTCAATGAGGAAGATTGACTAACTAAGCCGACTCTTTGCTTCATATGCAGCGGATACGCCATCTTCTTGCGCAGCGACAGTGAAGTCCTCAGTGCTGTATACGAATTCTGGGGGACTTGATTCTTTTTCAATATCATTCATGGTTACTGAGCCAACGATGGAGAAGAGGAAACAGAAGAATATGGAAGGGGGGAGACAAGGAAGGTCCGCCCCAGTACGGACTTCATCTTGAATTCATGTGGAGTATAAAAACTGATGGTTGGCAGTGAGAGGAAACTACCAGATCCCGTGAATCTCCATTCAAAATCAAAGGGCAAACTCAAAATGCGAATGATGGACTTGCATAGATATATTTGGTGGCCTATGATTGACCAGACCCTGCATGAAATTTACTGGAACAGATGGGGCAAAGAGCCCAGAAAAAAATATAGCAAATGATTAATGAGAACAAAATGAGGGTGTAGTGTGTACCTGAGCGCTTGGGCATTTCCAAGGCGTCTCTTTGTTTAAGTTTCCGCTTCTCTCGCTACTGAAACCTGGGACAAAATATACCAGAACGCCCGCGACTCCTTTGTTATCGCTCTCTGAAAGTTTACCTTTTCTGACCAGATTGCGAACGCAACTTCAACGTCAAATCTGAATTGAAGCAGGTACTTTAGATTCATATTCCTCGTCATCCCATCATCTACAATTTATCATCAGATGAAACGACTACTTTGGAGCATGGTCGGCTGGTGGAGTTGCAGCTCGCACGTTCAAGCCACCGATACTATACTATCCTATCCCATCCTGGTTATCTTAGAGTTTGATGATCTCAGCGAAATTAGAATCGATAACCTGTGCTTCACCCTATATGGGTGATGACTCTCACCAAGGAGCCGTAATGCACTGAATCCCGAAAGGTGAATGCAAGGGCTCATAAATAACAGCACCCTTCCACTTCTGCAGCCAGCTGGTTCACGCTAAGTTTCAACAGCCACCCGGTTACATTTCTTGTCTTCTTCGTCGCGATCTGTAGTAGGAACATTCAATACAGCAGCTCATTGTGAACACCTCGAGCATGGCGGACGATGTGTTTACTCCACATATGGAAGCGGTCTCGTGAATACTCCGTTCCATTCTTTTGAAAAGTGTTCATAGCGGTCTAACGATTTCCCCCCATGTTTTCGACTATCACCAGCAATCTTTTGTGGGCTGTAACTTCTGCTGTAGGAGCTGGACTTTGCTTCTTCGTGCTTCTTGCAATCGCTGCAGTATGGTCGTATCCCTTAACGCGCTCACATCTGGATCGTGTGAGTTTCCGGATAGTGACAATCGCGCTTGTCGCAAAGTGAGTGCACGTTTTGGTGGCCTATCTGTATCCTTTACTAATTCTCATTGATCAGTATGATCTTTGGGATTGCAAGCGCTGTAGGAGGAACGATGACGCACGGTGGTTTCCTCTGTGGCTTCTCAATTTTTGTCCTGCAGGTGAGTTTCATTTGACAATTATATGTCTGTCTTTAAACTTTGACCCTCATAGTTGACTCTACAAATCTCGAGCTTCCTACTGTTCTGCATCGCTCTTAATCTTCAGTGGGTTATTTGTGATCATTTTCGTAGGACTTTCAGCGTTATTAATCATCTGAAACTAGACTTGTTGTCGTTCATGGCTTCAATGGACAGAGTATGGAGAAATATTACATCATTTTTTCCCTGGTTTTCGCTTCTGTACTTGCCATCCCACCTTATGCAGCTAACCAATACGGGTGCGCATTCATTCTTCATTCCCGCAAGGATCTCCTCAACCCTTCGACGTAGATGGGATCCTTTGGAACAAGATTGTTGGTATAAAAATGATAACCCAAGTCAACGATTAGCATGGCAGGTAAAGGAGCCCAAACAGTCATTCGAGCCTTCATTCTCAATCCAGTTTCCGCCCTAGATATCGACTCAGATGGCCTGGACGGCAATAACATCTATAGGTGAAATCACTGCATCAACTTCCGTCATGGTGTTCATGTTGAAGCATCACGTATGTAGGCGGTCTAACAGCCTAACATGTTTTACTTAAATTCGCTTCTCGTAGGTACGCACTCGGCGTGTCTTTGTTTCCACACAATCGATCTCCCGAAATTCGTCCAATTCACCACAGGTCATTCATGCTAATAGCTATAAACGGATTATTTTGCGCATCGGTATTATTCGTTTTGCGAACGGATTGACTGAATCCTCGTTGATCTCGAATCATCCAGCTCTTTACCCGCTGGCGTCTTGTTTCGTCAATCTGCTTAGCATATTCACCGCGCTTCATTCGACGATAGCAGATGGTATTCATAACCAAACCGTGAGTGTCGGTTTTTCATTCTATCCTTGGAAGTGTTCATTCAATCTGTCAACTCCAGGATTATAATATTCTTCTGTTGAGTAAGTCCCGAAAAGTACGAGGGAACTTCCCTGAATACTAATTATTCATCCTCAGGCGATTTCCTGTACGGCGGTCGCGCAATCGTTTATGCGCTTCTTGCGGCTTCAGATCCTGTGAGTATGGAATATGATCAAGTGCACTTTCAGAACACTCAAGCCCGTCATAGGCCTTGGTTCGCGGTGTCAAGGCTCTTTACCGAATAATTCGTGGTACACATGCCTCCGATACTGATGTCGGTAAACATTACTCCACCATGGACGACCAAAGCCAATCGAACGGCCTAGTCGTTCATATAGAGCTCACGACGGTACACGACTCCTTTGGACACGATTTGGAGGAAGAAAGAATGCCCAAACAGACTGAGATGGGTTTGTCAGGCATACCCGAGGACAAGCGAATCAATGAACCACAGCCTGTGAATTCTGCTAGAGCTTCCCTGGAGCTTAGGAGACGAACCTCAAGAAATCTCACAGGCTTGGACATACGGCGGCGCGAGGAAGCACTTCGAGAGGAGGAGGCCGCGTTTAACAAACAAATTTAATCACACATATGTACGTATGTAGGGATGTACGTTTGTTCCTGTAATAAGTATTGGTACTATTTGAGGTTAGGTTAGGGTTAAGCGTTTCAACAGACGCATTTGTAGACGCCCAGCGAACTAGTTGTCGGTCTGGTGGGGATATGGTGCCCATCACTTTCCACTCTTCCCCAGCTCGTACTCACTCAACCTCGATGAAAACCATTCGAAACGGTGTCGTGCTTGTCTTTCACCTCTGCAACCAGAATCCCCACAACACGTCCTTTTACAGTGCACTGCAATTGCTGCAATCACTACTTTAAGGAACAAATTCCTCGTTGATGTCGCCGTGCTCATCCCCCTCCCAACGACTCGGACTTTCACCAATGTTGAATCTCTGTATTACCTTAAGGCTTTTATTTTCGATTGGAGTACAGTACGTCGGGTTGCGCGATTTGTTCATGAAGTAGTTATGATATGGAAGGCCTTTACACACCATGAATTGGATGGGAGCTACGACGAAAGTTCCAACGAGAACAATTAACTATCTATCGGATATACTCTATTACCCTCTCATGTACCTCTATCTATTCCCTCTGCCTCAACGTCCGGGCGTCAGTCTACCTTCTCCTTGTGGGTTGCGCTCGCTGTCATTCGTTCGTTGAGACCGGCCGTTCCGTTTAGGGGACCACACCATTAACGTGGTGGGGCCGAGTAACAATCTATCTATCTATCTATCTATCTTCCAATAAGTCTTTTCGGTGTACCCCAATATTATTCCGTGAATCTCAGGCTCATGAAGGCTATCCCTAGGCACACAGCTTGATTAGGCGCTTGATAAGGCTTGATTCATGCATGAAGTAGACAGTCTCGAGCGATGCATCCTAAAGAGGATTAGACTATATAGCATGGCTCGAGTCTAGGTCAACGAAACAATCGATATCACAAGTGAATAATAAGATGCAGACATGTAGGCGTTATGGATGGTTTGGTTGCAGGACCTTGTAGAACCTCATTCCAGGTTTCTGGCTTCGCCCGCAATGAAGCTGCTTCTCATACAAGATTTTCAAAACAAAGACGTCAGGTCTCCTCATTTAACCTCTGTCTATAACCTCCCACTTCGAAAGTTTTGAAACTCTGGTCCCCTCATATGGCTTCCGACAGCTTCCGACGCAGTGGCCTGCCCGACGGCCCTGAAATTGGGTCTGATTTTTAATCCGGTGTACCTCGATATGGGGTCAAGGTCAGTAGGATCAATCTGTGGCGTTGGAATTTCGACTCTATAGTACTTGTTCCTCTATCTCTACCTTCATGTTCTCGACGAGAACCAGTGACCTGCTCTGGGCAATCACATCCGCTGTTGGAGCCAGCTTCTGCTTGATTGTCCTCCTGGTAGTCGCAGCAGTATGGTGGAATCCAGAGTCACGACCACATCTCGACCGGGTAAGTTTCCGTATCGTGACTGTGGCTTTATTCGTCAAGTACGCCAGCCGTTATATACTCTGTACCGTCCTCCTATCAATGATGTTGACAGTATGCTATTTGGAATCTCAAGCACAGTCGGAGGAATCCTTACAGAAGATTCTTTCCTCTGCGGGTTTTCCATCTTCGTCTTGCAGGTGTGTATTTAATCTTTTTTTTCAGGATAATTTACGTATACAGACTGATTGTCGCTATCACATCAGTTGACGTTACAATTTTCCAGTTTCCTTCTTTTCTGTATAGTCCTCAATTTACAGTATGGACTTACGACTGTCAACGAATTATTTCCAAATTCACGTATATATTCAGACTCGTGGTTCTCTATGGACTCGATGGCCAAAAACTAGAGAGATACTATTTCATCGGGTCATTCCTGATGTCGATTATACTTGTGATTCCTCCTTATGCAGCCGGTCAATATGGGTGAGTGGGCGAGCTCACATTTTCAATGACAGTGTCTGAAGAATCTGAAGATGGGACCCTCTCGAACAGGTCTGTTGGTATACAAACGATGATCCTCGTCAGAGGATAGCGTGGCAAGTACGTCGTTTGCTTTACTTGTGCTGTACCTGTAGAGTGATTTTCGTCCGTGCTAGATTGGAACACAAATGGCTTGGACTGCGATGCTCGCTTTTGGTGAGATTGCGGCGTCGGTGTCAGTAACAATATTCATGCTCAAACACCGTGTTCGTGCTCAATCGATGTCATTCTAAATGCCAACTGATTTTGCTCCTGCCTGTAGATCCGCACACGACAGATATTTGTCTCGACATCTGGAAATGGGACAGTCTCCTCGTCACCACCTCAAGTCGTACATGCTAATAACTATAAGCGCATCATTATCCGGATCGGTAAGTTTCAGTTTCCCATATCCTCAGATAGCTCATCAAACCATGTTTTAGCTCTCTATCCACTCGCGTCGTGTTTCGTGAACGTTTTGAGTATATTTACTGCGCTTCATTCTACGTTAACAGATGGAATACACAATCAAGAAGTGAGTGTCATTATTATCTATGGTTCCAGTCCTGACTGACGAGTTGAATTATCGTTGTAGGACTACAACATTCTCCTCCTTAGTAAGTTGTTTTATGAGACCTAGACTGATTGCGCTCACTGTACGCCTTACGTAGGCGACTTTTTGTACGGTGGTCGTGCTATCGTGTATGCGCTTCTCGCTGCATCAGATCCCGTGAGTGCTGTCCTAAATCATCATTTTCATACTTTTAGAGCTTTACCATAGGCACTAGTGCGAGGAATCCAAACCCTTTATCACTCTCTTCGAGGATCACATAAAGCTCACTCTATCGGGAAACCCAGTAGCAACACATCTGGGAGTCCAACTCGCTCGAGCTCCCAGTCTCTCGTGGTCCAAGTCGAACTATCTACCATACGCGACTATCTACCGTCTGAAGCATCTATAGATGATTTACCCAGTCGTCCCGAACCATCATTTGTGCCACCGTCGCAGAAGGAGGGCATGATTGACGTTCCTAGGAAATCTGCCTCAGCCTCGCAGCTGCGGAATGAATATCGAAATTCTCGATGTCTTCCTTCTACTGAACCAATGGATGAAGAGATTCTCAGGCAAGAGCAGGCTTTTCATCGGCAGATTTAGTTTTACCGATGTTGGTGTGTCTTTCATTCTTGTACACCAAAATTTCGGATTTTTTGGCGGACATTGACAAGAGTCATGTACATTAGATTCGTCTGTAGTTAAAAGGCAAATTCAAGAATCATGCTATTGAATTGAAGCTTTGAATAACAAATTCACACAGGTGAACGTTGTAATATCGTATACCTGTTCGTCTTAGATGTACATACCATCTTTCTCTCTGGACTATGTCTTATAACTTACTGCACTTGCACTTAAAGAAAATGGGTCACGTCTACGGAGAAGTAGTCACTTCTGATTTGCATTACGTCTCATTCAATCTCTTTTCATGCTCTCCCCTCCATTCGCTCAAGTCAGATATTACAATCCTCGATAGAGCAAATTTATATTAGATTCCACGCCCGTTAGCTGTGTCACCACAGGCGGTTGAGAGCGCCATCCTACTGAAAGATGTAGGCTGAAGAAGGAAAGCGGAACGTGGTGTGAGTGAACACGGCTAAGAAGGACATGGATTTTGGCTTGGAAATTCATTCTGACCTGTTTACCTACATTACTATCCTGATCAGAGGCACGATACTAACGGGGCCAGCCTAGTAGTTGTCACTGTATGTAGTGTTTGATTCCTACCAAGTTAAGCCTAGATACACAGGCATGCAGTTCTATTAAACAACGGTTGACCACGGGAAATTGATGCTGCGGGTAAAATTTTTGAACTGTAATGCATAATCCGTAACTTTAACCCAGAGTTCAAATGAGGCGTAGGCTCAAATTTTTGAAGCAGGGCTTCTATGCCGGGCCGTGCGTTCCGACGGAATCCAACAGGCCTTTTCTGTTCGCTCCTCCCAGGCTACAAAAATTGAGAAAAAGCATATACATTGCATTAATATGTATGTACATGAAGTACACAACAAACTACTAATAGCTGATACACTACCAGGAGGCACTTACACCGAAAGGAGTTATAGTATAGACGTACCCATCACTAAATACATAATCCATCTGAAATAACTTGAGAATTTGTCTTGACTGGGTCTTGTTGTCGCTCAAAGCTTGAAGCTTGATGAGATTCATTGAAATCTAAACATTGGACATTGAGGTGGAGATCATCTTGTACACATAGTTAGATTAGAAGATAGTCTTGAGGTGCATTGCAAATGTGCTGAATCGGAATTATTTGTTGTAATTTGGAATTCTACAGGACAGGGAGCATGAAGTTGCATATAGCTTGATGTTCAACATTGAAGTAGCATTGGGGGAGTCTTGAGTGACGGGCCATCTGTTCCTGCAGAATCAAAGCTCATAAGAGCATCGGAGGTGGTGGCGCGAGAGAGAGAGACGACAACGAAAATCACATGAGCAAACAAAATTTCCTGTTTTAGATTCTCACATGACTAGGGTTATAAACTAGGGATGAACAGAGATAATTTGAGGGGAGAGATGGCAACGAGAATGCGCCATTGCTTATTTTTGGGCGTTGAGCCCTGGCTTCAAGATTTTGAAACTCAGTTTTCATGACAATTTTGTCCCTTGTCCATATACAATCATTTGAACATGGGTTATATGAAGGTCTGACTGTGTATAGCTAGATATGGTAGTATGATTGGGTTAGTTCGGGAAACTGTCAAGTCTGTTACGATTACTTCTTTTCATCTTATCTTTTTCCTTATCTTGTCTTATCTTTTATCTCTTGTCTTATCTTCTATATCCCTTATCTTATATCCTGCCTTATCTTGTCACCTGACCTATTATTTATGCTTACTGATCCAACATGCGCTTTTCATTTACTCATATTAAATACAGCAGTCTCACAACACGCATATAGCATGACAATCAAGCTTTCATTACTTACACATTGCTTTACTTATGTACTACTCATGTTTACCACTAACCCAGGGTATTGGGCATTACTAGGGCGGAGGGTTGTTTATTTGTATATAAGCTGTAGTTACTTGCTGTATTTCCTTAGCTTTGATCTCGTTTATTCTACCTGGTTTAGTCCAGAACTTTGCTCGTTTCCTTCGTCGTTCCACCATCTGAGGTTTTCTTGAGTGTGATGCCTGGTGACACCTGTTACTAGAACCAGTCGCTGACAAAGTCTATGCCTCGGTGCCCTATTTCGCCGCTCAGTATTCCGAGATCTACCGTTATTGTAATCTCCTTCTTATTGTTTTTTCTCGCTACACATAACCTTTCACTCTAGTCTCTCCTTATTGTCTTTTACTTTACCCTGCAGGTACTACATGTATAGTTCCTAGTAGTTAGTCTGGCGTTCCGCCCTGATACGCCGATCCGTAGATATAAATACTGCCTGTACACTACAGTAGTTCCTCAGTTTAATTATCAACTTAGATCCCCTCTTCAACTTAAGTTCATCCTCTCTTGTCTATAAGTCTTCTGGCTCGTCGCCTTGAAGTACTTCTCACTCTGACCTTAGGACTTATAAGTTCTTTGGTTCGCTCCCCGTCGTCGGCGTTACCGCCACTCCGACCTGGCTGCTACTAGTTCTTCTCTCCTCTGTTCTCAATCTCCGGGGACTAACGGCGTAACAGCGGTGTTGTTAATAACTTCACTACTGTCCCACTCGACCCTCCACACTTAGACACCTTGTAGCCCTTGGCACGGTTACATGGTGTACATGATCTTAACAGAAACTATTCACTAAGTTATACTCACGGTCAATAGGGTCATTTTGAACTCTCTTCAAGACCCAGAGTGTCCAAAGATCCGTGAGACCAGGACCATAGTTGGCAGCAGGCGTAAGTGTTCTAGATTTATGATTTTATTGAGTGAATTAGGTGAGGCATTGAACAACAATCACTTACCCAATTACGACATGAGAGGAGAGATACCTGTTATACATCTCTTCGTTTTGGAGATTAGGACCAGCATGAGGAATGATATGCAAGCTTTGATTGTTCCACTTTTTAGTTACCAAAGTTTTAAAGCTTGACTTAGCTAACTAGAGTATCAATACAGTATATAGACAATGCACTCAGGTAGGTAAATGGCCTTTAGCATAATCGGGCTGCTTCCAATGCTCATCATTGAGATCCATAATACTGCAGATGTATCAGAACCATAACACCTCAATATGAAAGGAACTGTACTGAAGACCACTATCATCGAATTCATAAGCTACCACCAGTCGCTTTAGAAATAAACACCCATCACACTTCCAGGCCACTCACAGGTGATCATGAACTTCGACACAAATCTGTTGATGGTGACAGGTAGACAATTTTTGGATTCAATGCGTGCCATTGCTTCTGCATTTTCATATTGATGTGTCAAGTACAAGCCTCCTATGCAGATTTTGTATACACATATTCTGGTTAGCCGTCATGGTCAAGACAACGGAGAGCGCCACAAACCTTGAGGACTAAGAAAATGAGGCCCCGGTTCCTGACAGCTGCTGGCTTTCCAAGGGACTTGTTCAGGACTGAAGTACAGCCAGTGACATATAATGTCATAGGAGCGCGTTTGATGAATTGGATTGGTGATGAAAAGGTACTGTTTGAACTTGGTGCTGTATCATTGACATTGATGGTAGAGGATAATGTCTCGGCTGTCCAGTTGAGAACCTAAAGATAATCCAAAATTATTAGTCTGCAATGAACGTCAGCATGGGGACGTACATCTGACGAGTCCGAGCGTTGCCATACCACTCTTATCGGAGACATGTTCACCACCAACAGAACTCCAAGCAGTGCAATTGATCCATATATTTCTCTCAAAAGCATTTTGCACAACAAATATTTCCAAGTGAAATCAGTTAGCAATAGAAAACTAGGGTATCAAGCCAAATTTCCAGAAGTGTCAGTTTGGGTACCAAGCCTCGGGAGGAAAAGGTGTGATTTACCGGTGACCAGCACTATTCCTTATTCCTGTGAAGCAAAACGAGAAGATTGATACAGTGCCAGCCAGAAAGGCCATCAGCTTTATACTTCCCTCTACAATAAACTTCATACCTGGCTGAATCCGAGAGTGCCCAATGTTCAACAGCTCTCTCGGAATTAAAGATAGAAAAGCGTAGTATTTGAAACTCTTCAGACATTTGATCGTCGTTAGAGTTCTAATCATCTTCGTGAACATAGTTTTCACCGGGTAAGAGAGATGACCCCAAGGCTAAAAGTGGACACAAGTTGGAAGAAATCAATGGAACTACATAGGTTTAACGTGAATTCACTTTGGGGAGACTGGAAAATAGGGCAGACTATTGAAGACAGAAGGATTGGATTGTCCGTGGTTATTGAAGGGGGAAATAATGATCATTGCTTACATATTAGTGCAGCGACCTTTCGAATTTCTCTCTCTGCTTGGTAATGCTATCTTGTCATTGCACAACCCCTCGGCCCCTTCACTGTATGTAGCGGCCCTTATACTTAAGCTTCCATATGGGTACGTTGGGAACAGTGTTCGATGGAGGGTCAGATCGGGAATGTTTTCTGAATCGCAGTACTCATGGCCAATGGGATTCACATCCTG
Organism: Lentinula novae-zelandiae; assembly: GCA_027921425.1. Taxonomy (NCBI): domain Eukaryota; kingdom Fungi; phylum Basidiomycota; class Agaricomycetes; order Agaricales; family Omphalotaceae; genus Lentinula; species Lentinula novae-zelandiae. The sequence continues at coordinate 67,334 of MU823410.1, forward strand.
AGTACACCAATATGACCAGGATCATAAGATGGCTTGAGGGCCTTCCCTGCTACGCACCCGTATCAGGAGGCCTTGTCCCCAAACAGTGATGATTGGCCTGACCTGTGAGGAAATGTAATATAGCAGAACGGACTTACATCTGACGAGACAGAGTGTGTCACCAAGCTATTGTCTGCTATTGGAGATGTATTTGCCAGTGAAAGTGCACCAAGGGGCACTATGAGTTCGAAAAACCTTTTTGAAGGCATTGTATGACTCATAAGTCTTGAAAAAGTTCGAAGTTCAAAACCAACCTGCAACTGCGGTGGGGTAGTGGTGAGGACTAAATGGTTTGAGAATTTAGAGGCATTCAATTAGGTATAGAGGCGCTTACCTATCCCTTATTACGAAGGTAAGTCTGCTATGAGGTCATCTACTTTATACTCCCCTAGTGGCAGCATGATCTCACACTTCACCGAATGGGCATTGCTTAACGGTGTTCCCATCTGGGGCTATCTAGGGTCATTGTCAATGGCTGACGAGGGACCCCAATAAAAGAAAGGCCGGTAATCAACAAGCCATGAAAAAGCCTCGAAGCTTGAAGTTTGAGCTCAAGTCACTGAGTCAGTACTCTTCTTCAACCCCAGTCAAAACCTACACTGGATCGATCCGGAACAATATGGAACGAACAGGACGTGGCTGGAATACTTTCAGATTCAGAACTAAGCGGAAGACATCATATATTCCCGGATTCTTCCAGATTTTTGTGCCTTTCCAGATGAATTTCGGCTGACAGCTGGTCATATCCAGTGTGAACAGGGTATTTCTAGGTAAAACTGGATCTGAATTGAGGGTAGTTATGGGTACACATATCTGGATACATCTGAAACTACCGTAGAAATACCCAGATGTAATCAAGTCACAACAATGTTACACTACTTATGTCCATCTCAGGCAAATGTAAGAGAGAGAGCAAGAAACCCGGGCCTGAGTCAAGCAATTGAGAGAAGTCGAGAAGCGAATGCGAGAACAGCTGCCAAATATGTTGAGTAAAGGTTGGAGAAGCTAAGAAACATGAAGATGATGATATTAGGTAGGGCACTTTTATGCAATTTGATCCACGTACTGTTACGATCACTTCTTTTTTATCTTGTCTTATCTTTTTCATCTTGTCTTATCTTTTTCGTCTTGTCTTATCTCTTATCTTTTATCTTTTGTCTTATCTTTTATCTTCCTTATCCTATATCTTGTCTTATCTTGTCACCTGACCTATTATTCATGCTTACTGATACAACATGCGCTTTTCATTTACTTATATTAAACACAGCAGTCTCCCAACCCATATACAGCATGGCGATTGAGCTTTCATTACTTACACATCACTTTACTTATGTTCTACTCATGTTTACCACTAACCCAGGGTATTGGGCGTTACTAGGGTAGAGGGTTGTTTACTCGTATATA
>MU823411.1:0-68498 GCA_027921425.1 Lentinula novae-zelandiae
CAGCAAAATTCCATTCAGAATATTACTTGGTCATCAATGACTTGCAGTAAGTCAAATCTTGTTTTACATGATCATATATTCTTGAAAACTCATGATATGACTCTCAATACTGCTTTACAGCAACATTTAATCTCAAACTTAGTTCATGCTGGCCAAATGAATGGAGTCATGCCTAGTCATGCCAATGCATTTTACCCCCCAAAAACAACACCCTTGATATAACTAAAGCTGTGTTTCTACAGCTTTGCATTCCGATCTACAGACCCGATTTTAATACATCCAAAAAAGGAAATTTCCTGCCAGATTACCGATCGCTACCTACAAGGACCTCCTCTTTCAGAGTCGGTGATAGAACCGTGGGAGATGGCCAAGCTCAACTTCCCCCTACGAAATGAAAAGGAAAAATTTTAGTAAGGAGCCTTACCTAAAGGTTCGGCAAAAAGGAAAAATTTTAGTAAGGAGCCTTACCTAAAGGTTCGGCAATCATTGTATGTATGTACGGACAAATTTATACAAGAATAACAAAATATATCATACAAGTTACAGATGCTGGCTGGATGCTGGTTATCCGCTCAGTATACCATTCAATTCTTGTCTGTACTTTTCCAAATTTCGCTCGATTTCTTCGTCTTCCGGTGACTGTTCCACGGGCTGTATGACCCGGAGGATATCAGCAACAAATCTCTGAATGTAAGGAGTATGCACGTACTGGGAGCTCGGTGTTCACGGAACCTGCCTGACCCAGCTTTCCATCAGTTAGCTGGAACAAAACCTTGTCAACTTCCTCGTCAGCTTCCTCTTCTAAGTCCTCATCATCGTCCATTGCCAAGGTATCCTCCATCATCTCTTCGAGAATGCCCGCCTAGCCAAATGAGTTCATTCCTCAGAAATTATATGCTCTCCGTTCGTACCTTGGTCATTTCCATGCTCATTTCTCGCATAGATTGGCTCACTTGGGGCAGTTTGACTAGCGAATTTGACAACCTCATGATCTCAGTGGATTTCTGGAGTGAGCCGGTTACTTTTGCCATCGCTTCAGAACGGGAAATGAATATACTTTAGGAAGACAATAAGGTAGACAACGTACCGAGCTGTTGCTTTAACTGCATTCCAATTGACCCCAATCTTGCCTTGCTCACTGACAAACGGTCTTTCTGCCGCTGTGATCTAACAACTTCACGAGCTAATATACGTGCAGATTTGACATCCCCCTTCTTCGCCAGCTGTTTGACGGTGTTCCTCGCTTTTCCTGTCTCCACCTCTAACTGAAGTGTTTCTCGTGAGCATTGGTAGAAGTTGGTGAACATGTATGATCCAACCTGCCTCATGTCCCTATCTAACTTGCGGCTCTCTTGCCCCAGTTTCGCTTGCCATGCTCGAACCTTTTCTTCCGGTGTAGGCCCGTAGAGAAAGCGATTGATAGTCTGCATGGTGGTCAAATTGAGGAAGGTCCTGGCTTGCTACGGCATGGGATTACTTACATCATGCCCAGCGTCTATTTTTTTCGCTCCTATAAGATTGGCGTTTCGCGTATTCCTAGCTCTTTCAACAGTTCGTTCACCATCGGTCTGGTACCGGTACATCTCTACTATAATTTTGACACTGCTACTATATCCCGGTGATATAATATGTTTTATCTTGCATTTCTCGTTGTCCTACTTCCCGTCTTTCAAGTTCGTTCTGTTGTTGGCGATGGTATCACACCTACTGCCCCCGGTCCAGGCGATCAGTTCAACGCTGGCTCGCCTTGTACAATCCAGTGGCAAGTCGGCGAAAACTGGTCAAACTTTACTATCTGTAAGCTCCTCCAGTCGACCGCTAAAATTGAAATTAGCCTTACGACAAAAACCTTTCTCAAGCCCTTATGTCAGGTTCCAACACCCAGATGCAGCTCGTAGCACCAGTCGCAAGCGGGTTGGATGGTTCAAATGCGGCTCTTTCTCCTTTCAATTGGACATGTCCAGAGGTAAACCCTTACTCGGCGATATATTTTTATCAGGTATGATTTTGCAATCCTTCAACCGTCAATTTTGGTCCAGCTTGATCCTGATATGCATCAACCAGTTCACCAATAGCAACGACACGACAAATTCCAAATGGACAACTCGTTTCACGGTGAGTACCTTATTCCATGGTAAAGCGGGTCAAATGTCATAGTTTCATGATTCTATTCAGATTGCCTCACCCTCTGGTGAATCATCCCCACCCGCGAATTCCACACAGCCTAACGGAGACAGTATCCCTTGGGGAGTCGGCTCGTTGAATAGCGCATCGGCGAACTCTTCTGACAGCCAGGAGTCAAACCCTTCCTTATCTGCGACCGTTACATCAGCACCTTCCAGCACCATCATTGCGTCAAACAGCTCTTCAAAATTGCGCAAGTCCAGAATGAGCGCTACCAGTACTGAAAGACAAGCTACCCCAACGATTGATATCCCATCGGGGACGCTGACCACAGACGCTGCAGCAACCGCAACAACATTTGCAGCCTATCGGCCGAACGTTCAAAACGGGAACAGCGCCCAAGGATGGACTCAAGCATTCAGCGCATGGACAGTAGTTTTCGTTCTTGTACTGATGGATTTGAACAATTTACCGTGAGACCTGCACTGTTATCCTAGAGGAAGAGCGCAAGCGGGTACATCGCTTTGGATAGCTTTGGGATACATAAACATACTTACTTGGCACCGGAGAGTAGGACACGTCGTGATACGCCGTATACTACGGATGGCCAACCGTATCTGCGGTGCATCATCGAAATTTATCTAGTAGTAGAGATAATAGAAAATTTTCTGAACTGCTATCGAAGCTCTATAGTCCACAGTATCGGCTTCGAAGTTTTTACCCAAACATCCACTCCTGGAACCAAATGATTAGACGTGGATACAAGTCCGTCGAAAGATGAAGTATGATTCGCTTTGGCCACGATCAGTATCGGAGTCAGTATACAAGGGCGGGACTTACTTAAATTCCAGCGTAGACCCGATGTTGACAGGATCGTGCTTTCGATTCCGACAGGTAAAAGACCACAAGTAACGCCGAGGATCGTATGGTCTATTTCTATGATATGTTCTCCCTGAAAAGAGGATAGGATATCGTAGTTCATCATCGATTGACCAAATAACTTACACTATCGAGGACCCAACATACATTGTCATCCGTGACGGCATATACCCGATCTCTGACCTTTCGTAATTTATGAAGATAGGACAGAGTGTGGATAGTCTGATCAAGGCGTCCAGCCAGTCCTCCAAGAAGAATAATCTCGTATTGCTGTTAAAACTCGTGAATCGCTATTCAGATCTAATGCAAACATCAAGGCGATCTCGTACACTCGTTCCTTCACTTTTTTCTTTCTCTATTATCGCAGAAATACACTTCATTAGATCTGTAGAGTCTTGGTCGTCATCCTTCTCCACCAAAACGCCCTAGATTGGGCATGAGGATGTATGCAGCGGGTCAAACAACGACATACGGACTTTGGAGTCGTAGTATTCTCGTACATCCGGCCGCAAAGAGTCAAGGTCGCCCTTAATCAGGTCCGGGAGGTAGCTAAAAGTAGTTTGAATGACGAAACAACCCTACCAAAGGGAAAATCCATACAACGCTGTATTATGATTTTGCTGGCGTAAAGTGTCCAATAGTCGATTAGCTCCGCCATCGGCGCAACAGTGCCAACATGTTGAATTCCATAGACGTTGCAAGAGAGAACAAGAAAAAGGTTGATTCAAGATAATCAGCACACGTTTCGGAGCAGTGTCGAGAGGGTCATTGCGAAGAAAGTCTAGATTCCAATGGTGGGAAACATCGCCCATTTCCGCGATAAGACTCAAGAAGTCGAAGGATAAAATGCTGTTGGGAAGTTTAACTTAAAGATTATATATGTACCGGTACCTCGATAGTATACGTCAGCCCTACACTTTCAGATACTTTTTATGTATCGTCTCGATACACAGGAAAAATCATATTGCAATATACATAAACTCAAGATAATAGATACAACTGTTGATACAGAGAACGGACAGAAAACATGGAAAGACAGAAGATCCTCACTCCGTTCGAGGTATCTGATTGACCAGCGCTTCCCAATAAAAACTCCAATCTTGATTGTCTGACCCATTCACTGCCCCATTCACTGCGCCCGTTAGCTGCTGCACAGATGAGCCTGCGGCTGCCTGCGCTGCCCAACCAGAGAGATCAGCTCCGCCCTGCCCACCCCAAGCCAAAGGCGCATTCAAGCTTTCCAAAGGTGCATTGCTGACAGTGTTACACCAATGATCAAACAATATCTGAGCGGTAGATTCAGATTCCTCCGCAGCGGGACTAGATGAAGCAGGGGAGTATTCTGGGGGATGTTGCAGACGTTGATAGGTCGGCGACAGCGTTAAATGCGCAGTGGTGCCGGCTACGTGATTCCCATTGTAATTATATGTTGATGTTGGATTAATATGGTCTGAATCAAGATTGAACAAGGACGGAAATGGTGCTTTGGGAGAACCAACTGCAGGGGGAGAACGGTGAATGTTGAGAAGCAATTGTGCGGCATTATCGGGCGTCGTTACTGAGCCGTTGGTGGTATCCCCATTTGTAGTAGGTGTGACGGACGGAGGATCTGGTTTACTTCGTTGTAATGCTTTACTCTTTAGAAATTCGATGGTCTTGAGCTCTCTGCGCGTGGTCTCGTCTATTTCCCTTAGACCGTCATGATCAGACACAAAAGTATCTAGGATGGTATGCATGATGCTGGCATCTTCACCATTGGGATAAATGGCAAGGTATATCCCACTAATCATGGCAGTCTGGAATTCTCTGTATGCATTCCCCAATGAAATCCGAACCTCCTCCGCTGCTGTTTCTCGAAACGCCTGACGAACCTGGTAGTCCTTAACGGCGGATTCAAAACAAGCTGCTCGAGATCGCGCATAACGATCTGAGCTCAGGCGACGGAGTATATATGGACGATGCAGACTGGTCCGTACAAAGAGGACTTCTGTGATTAGCAGGAAGCGATGGATGGGAATGTAGGGCTTTTCTTCGTCCAGAGAGGTGTCGGGATTGAGAGAATAATGTGGAGGCAGATTGGACACATATCGGAGAATATCGTCATCCAATGCACAAACCTCCGAATAGTGACTCGGTGTTCGGACTTTCTGGAAATGGTGTACAATGCGACCAGTTATTGTTGCCAACTGGTGGCGCAAGATTATACATGTCATACGGGTAGGTATTGACAAGGGGGGTGGTGGCTGTTTGAAAGCTGCGAGAGAATCATCGTCGATATTGGAAGGCGGTAAGGTCGAGGTATAATCATCTTGTATCGAATGTGGCCTGCCCAAGACGAGGGCGTATGAACGATCTGCATGGTATAGATATGACCTAAGATAGAATGAGAACATTATAGTATTGATAGGCACAATCCAGACTTGCCATATTCGACGACGGTATTCAACCATAGCAGGTTCCATACCCATTGAGGCACCATCACGATGCAAGCCCAAGGCTTCAGCAGTTCGGACCGCAGCGCCTAGTTGACTCCAGCATTCAGTGATACGACGGTCGAACGTCAGAAATCGAGCACTCTATTGAGCGGTCAGCCGTGATACCGTAATATAGTAATGTGAATCCAATATGCTTACGAGTAGACGGGTTAAGACAATGTCTAGAGAGTCTGGTTGTATCGCGGCTGCAATTAGAAGAGATCTTCGGGCTACCTAGATTGAGAAATACATAAATGGAAAAGAGCAGACACTCACACGACCAGTAATATCGTAGGGATGTTATTCTTCTATGGCGAGCATCACCAGCCAATTCCTCAGGAGCAAGTCTGACAGAAATCGCAAGGACAACAAAAAGAAGCGGAAGGAATCGGACATCATTGGGATTAGTAGCACTTAGACCATGACTGCCATGAGCAGACACTGCAGCATACGCTGAACGAAACTCTGGTTCAGAGATAGCGTAACGAGTCCAATTTCTGATGATCATCGTCATGATAAGTCGAGTTAAAAGAGAGCCGATGCGTACAGAGAGGTAAAATAATAATCGATCAGTGCATCGGATGATCTGAGTGGTGGCAGTTCTTGAAGAATTTCAGGGATCTTGTGCGGTGATACTCCGCATTCTTGAACCAAGGTCTTCAGATTATCTGCCGCAGACGGTTCTAAAACAGGCATGACGGACTGGATAGTGTGGTTGCTCGAAGCCTATGTCCTCGTCAAGGAAAAGAACGTCATGAATAACACGTCGATGGACTCACCGCTTTTGGAGGCATTACAGCGTTTTGAAGCTAGGATAATAAGTGAAATAGTACTTCGATTTGAATAGCCACGTACTTGCTCGAGCACCGATGCAGGTGCAATACTTCCCGATGCACTGTTTCCATACCATTTACCACTCTGAAAAGCCCCTCCGCTGGCATCATGATCCTCCTGTTGAGAGTGTACATCATCTTCTGTCATTGACATCGACCGCTGTCTTTCTGGAACATTGAAACCAGAAGATTCCAAGTCAGAGAACTGTGGAAGAGCCATTTCGATTATTTGTTCCAAACGAGCAATCCGGAGACCAAGGTCTTGGTCTGATTTGCCTGGAGTATACGCTTTGCAAAGTTCAGGCACCTTACGTGCGATACACTGAAAGACAGATGTTGGTGTGACGGATTGGCAAGAGCTTCCAAGAACATACATGGGCGCAAGGCATTTGGCGATCGCACTGTAAAGAAGAATACTTAAAACAACGGATAAGAGAATTCCTAAAAGGTGGACGCACCTTCTGTTTTCTCCTGTAACATTTCGAACACCGATTGTAAGTTCCTCGGCTTTGAGAACTCAAAAATTTCAAACTTTCCTGTGACACTCCGAGCAACTAAAACTACCCCGAACAATGTCGAAGAATTAGTCGGCTGTTCCCACAGAATGGGTTATAGAACCAACCTCACGCGGTTGCGCTTTCTGCTGGTTCCGTTCTCAGAGTCGTCATCCAGCTTCTTCCGCTTTGCAGAAGAGACAGGTAAAGACGGAGCTGAATGTGGATTCTTCATGGATGTAACTCTGGATGTTGGGGCAGATCCCATGGAAGCTTAAGCAATAGCTACTTCAAGGGTGCTTGGCTACTAGATACTGTGCAAGGGCTATGCTCCGTTCAGGGAGTACGTTAGCAGCGCGACCAAGTATAACTCGGAGCACCAAATGGCTGAAGACGATACAAATTCGAAGTATCCGTAGAATAAGGATTGTCGAGCAGAGCCCTTGTACTGAAGTCGATCGGAGAGAACAGATAAACGCACTGTCGATAGGATGACAACGCTGAGAGAGACTGAGAGCAGAATGAGAGTTGACGTTGAACCTTGCTATAATTCTAGGCGCTTTCGCCGCCGCTTATCTTATCCTTCTTAAATAATTATCCGCTACATGGAGCCAGGTTGGAAACAGACCAAACTCTCTCTCGAACGACCGTATAAGAATGACAACAGTGAAGTAATACCAGTCCTCTACGACATCACTTCGGACGGTATTTTACACTATGAGCAGTAAGCTACTTTCTTCTCAGCTTTGTTCGTTAACAAGCCTTGTTAGCAAGGAAACTCCGACTGAGGTGCTTGGACGAAATCTCCAACGGATCTACGAAGAACGTGGACTGGAATTTTTTGAACTCTTGAAGGATGGATCTCTGCAAACCGGCGTGCTGCCCTCTGTAGACGCAGCCGACAAACGAGAAGATGAAACACAAGATACCGCGTTCGATGAGGAAAGTAATCACACAATGACCAAGGATGAGCTTTACAAATTGAAGATGGAGGTTATGCCCCAGCTATAGTGAGTGCTGAAGGTGTATATTATGCGTAACTTATCATGATCGTACCAGCATTGCTTTGGGAGAAATGACGTTGGCTAGAGACCTATTATCATCTATTCTGGCCTCCTCTAACGGGCTATCTACAGCCTTGCCTTCCATTCTGCATTCCATTGCTGCTCCGGAACCCCAGACCCAACAACCGGAATCTCTTCCTCCGTTGTCTGCGACCGTAGTCACAAAACCGCCTTCAATTGTGTCCGTGCAAGCATTCAACGCACAGTTGGCTATAGGAGGGAAAGACGAAGCTTTAAGGAAAGCTGCTCATCTCTTCAAGTCTGTAGCTACGAGAATGGAACGTGGGAGGTTGCAGAACGAAAGATATTGGGTTGACGCGCTCAAAATACGTCGCGGTAACTGGGGACTTGTTCCCGCACCTCTGCCACCTGGATCCGCGATAGGCAAGGGCGCTGACAAAACCTCAAAAGACTTCATAATCTCGTATGGACTGGAAGAATGTCTGTCATCTTTGTTTCATCATTCAGGTGCACTGGTATTGATTGTACACCTACAGCACCTCCGATACTTCGAAGAAGTGCTATCGCCCACATGTCCTACGGCGGTTCTGAGGAGGAGTCTTTGATATTACCACAGCGCTTCAATATTCGTCTACGCGTCTCTATTGGCAGCCCAGATGCTTCCGGAAATATTGTATATTCTCACAATGCTCTCGAAGTCTCACCTGAGGATCATGCGCTTTCCCTTGACGAACGTCTGAAAGATGCCCAGCGCGCGGTGATCGAACAAGAGATTTTTTCGATACTCGTACACGAGGCAGGTACATTTCCTACTGCCTCCGCTAGAGTTTCAGAAAGACTTGTCCTTGTGGATGTCACTCAGGGAATGGAACTCAAATTTGAGCTGGTAGGTGGTGTTTATCTAATGGCAAATCCCTGCATACGATTTGAACAAATGTGACATAGGTTGATGCTGGTATATTCTCGTTGGGGATGTCTTCCACTCAAAATCCTGTCAATCAAGCAAAATCTGATTTCATATACCACTACCTCCTCACACTCCTCTTACGACGACATGCCTACGTCAAAGCTCGGCGACTTGGTACAGATTCGTCCTCCAGTTTGAGTATCTCTAGTCTGGATCCATCTCAGGCCAATCTTCCAATATTACAACCAGTCATCGACCAGTTGCAGTATCAAATCTTCTGTGAACGTATCCACTCGCAGTTGAATGTAGTCAAAGCTGCATTGATCGCTGCTGGTATACCTTCAACCCTCCGATTCAATGCTGTAGGCGAGATTGGAAGCGAGTTGATCAAGATTCCTATCGATGAAGAGGCTCGTCCATTGAGTGGTGTGTGTACTCTGAGAATCGACAATCGGTATATTCGACCAATTTCACGGATCAATTTTTCCCAACTTACATCTCCACAGTCATAATCTGAGGTTGACTCTGGTATCACCGTCTGCTCTCATTGCTCATTTATCGCAAGCAACGATATCGATTTCCTCCATGCCTCAGTTGTGCGAACTACTCTCTGACGAGGTTGAACGCTTTTTCCTGGAGCGAATATGTGATGTGGGGCGTCGGATATGCAATGACATGGGTGCTGTCTGGTTTGTTGACTTGAATCGATGTGTTGGGCGATGGGAAGGTTGCGTCTTGTATGTCTTTTTGTGCCTCATACAATGTTGATGCACTATTGAATTCATTGTTTTAGAAATTTCCAGATCACCTTTGGACACAAGTTCAAGATCATATGTATAGCAACACGTCTTAGTCGTACCGACCCAAAACACCCAGTAGTTGACACGTACGACTCTTCAGATGCAGAGAAGAGCTTGATTGATTGGGTCCAACATGTTCTTGGAAATGCTTTGAACGAATAGACATTCCATGACGCAATAGATCTCATTTACAGTGTCATACGAAAGAGCAAAGAGCATAGGTATAGAGGAATGAACATGAAACATCATAGAACTACCATGGAACCAGAGGACTCCCTTACTCGTCGTCGTCGCCAGCACCCGCACGGAACTGCTCGATTCTGGCATTGATTTTCTCCTGGCGTTGAGCATGGGTAAGTCTCGGTGTAGCATACTTCGAGCTCTCCGCCTTCCAGTCCTTGGTCTTTTCTGTGGGCTTGAAGACTGGATCTTCACGAATTGCGGCGTGAGCGTTTGTGTATATCTCCTCCATATCCTCAGAGCCGATGCCATCTGCAAGGTAAGTTGCGAACTGCTTCTTGAAACTAAAGGCAGATGCGTAAGATCTTGAGTCAGCAGAGAAGTGTAGTGGAACTTACCGCTCGTCATCTTCCTCCTCCAATGATTCCATGTACTCTGCGACGTGGCCACCGAAGATGTACTTCTTCAAAACTTCGGCATCAAGTTCCTTGGACTCTGGGTCGTAGCCGGGGAAGCGTTTTTCTGAATGGGGAATGAAGATACCACCATCCGATGCACCCTTCATTGCTCCAAACACACGCGAGCCAGTCGAAGTGCGCTTGAGACCGACGTCGAGGAAGCATTTGAATGGCCGTGGGGCATCCTCTTCATCGAGGGCTTCGGTCAACGTGAATTCGCCCTCTGGTTCTGCAACACCCTCATACTTGTCAGCTAGCCCAAGCTTGGTCAATGCGCGACGAGCACATAAGAGACCGGTAGCGTAAGCTGTAATTATTGAGGTCAATAAAATCAGCGAATGAATGTGTAGTACAGAAACTCCATACCAGCAGCCCAGTTGGTGAGCCCATGGTTTATGCCGTATCGTGGAAGCTCTTTTGAATGTGCAGCGGCGAGTATAAAGTCACCCTGGAGACGAGCATACGCGATCTGGACGATGATGTCCTTGTTGGTGAATCGTACAACGAGGCGATATTTTGGGGCGTTGCTTTGGGATAAGTTAGAAATCCATATACAGTACCAGTGAGCCACTGCACGTACTACTTATTCTTGGCCTGGGTGGTCAACCTCTTGCGAGCATAGTCTATATGATTAAGTCGGAACCGATTCCAAAACGCATTCCGTGCAGCTCACAGTCAGTCTTTCCCTCTCTCCTTCTACGGTACTTGACCTGGAAACGAGAGAAGTAGGCGCCGGACTTGATCTTTTTGACGAATGGCATCTGTGAAAAAGAAGAGTAAGTTACAGTACATCCCACAATCTCCAACCCAATCCGGCCCATTGCACTTGGAATTTCTCCCCAGATTCGACATAGATTGAATTAGATTCTTTTGGAGGGCACCTGGGGCGGGTGGTAGCATATTAGCGAAATTGAACGAACCTTGGGCTTGAGGATGTGTTGAGGAACTCAACGGGCAACGTTAGACCAAGCAAAATTTGGGACTGCTGCCGGCCCGAGCGCCCCGAGGAGTGTAACACGGTTGTTACGCAGCTGTTACGCCCAGACGGTGTGACAAGCTCTCACTCTCACCCACCCATGGACTATTCAAACTCGAACTCCTATTACAGCCAGTCGACATTCGACAATCCCTACCACAAACCATACGCTGGTCCATCTTATCCTGCTGCTGGATCCTCTTCCAACCATAGTGCCCCAGTTCCTGCCAACGCTTACGAATATGATGTTGGTATCTTGGCTCAGCAAAGTGTCTATGTTCCCGGCGCGATGATTGACAAACGAGGTGGCTCGGGTGGAAAACTAGCCAAAGGTGGCAAACGAACTACTGTTTTGCGAAAGGGAGGAGGCAAGGTGTGGGAAGATCAGACGTTGCTGGAGTGGAATCCATGTGAGTTCTGACCTTTGGCTAAGCAACCTTCCTTCTGATGATATTCTTTGCAGCTTGGTTCAGACTCTTTGTCGGCGATCTCAGCAACGACGTCTCGGATGATGTTTTGTCCAATGCTTTCAATAAGTATACCTCATTCCAGAAAGCGCGAGTCATCCGTGATAGATTGAGCCAGAAGGTAAATCTATCCAACTTTTCCTTGCCGTTTATCCTTATCTAATGTCTCTCATTACAGGCCAAGTACGGTTTTATTGCGTTCTCTGATCCTGAAGATTTTTTGAAGGCTTGGAAGGAGATGGACGGTAAGGGATATCTGAATCAAATTTTCGAATGGGGCTCATTGGGCTTATTCCAGGCAAATACGTGGGTAACCGACCTGTTAAACTTCGAAAGGCCGATGATGCTGCTATTCGTCCCGTAGAGATCGGTCATCGCAAGGCTCGTCAACTCGAGAAAGATTTGAAGAAGAACCGACACAGGCCCTATTGATATGCTTCAGGCAAATGCTGTATAGGCTAGTATTTTTTTCCGTAACTGCCGTGACCGCTCTCAAACACTTTTTGAATGTCGTATATGGCATGAAATGGATAGTGATTTTTCCAAGTATACGTAGTCTGCGGTGACCTACATTGCAGTGGTAATGGCCGACGGCTCAGTAGACTGTTTACTGTAAATTTAATACACTATCACAACCTTTCATTGCTACAAGCAAAATCAATCCTGGTGCGAACATGAGGCGACGTCGCCTATGTGCAAGATTTGTTTGCCAGAAGAGAAACTAACCTACGCATATTTCAGCGGCCCAAGATCATCTAGCACTTTTCACGGAAGCACAGGTAATTGGCAATGGTAAAATGCATTCGCTCGCTAAGGTCCAGGAAATGGAACATGGATGTGGCTGTGCTAGCGTGGTATTCTATAGGGACATCGCTCCTCGTCTTTTTCTCTTTACTCTTTTACTATGACGATGGGTAGAACTAGTGAGGAAACTTTTGTCCTTTGTGTCAAGGTGCTCACTGCTTCTTAGAACATAGGAAACCTATAGTACCATCGAAATCAAGTATGTAGCACCATCTCGTACTTCCTTTTCCCTCTGATTATCAATGGATTCTTTCCAGAACTCAAAAAAGATCCTGGAATCCCTAAGCTCCCTGACATCAAGCAGCGGAATGAACTCCGACAACGCGCTCGACCTGTATGTCTTTGATTCCACTGCCTCATTGGTTTCCCCTCCATCCGCCCCGCCACTTATACGATCCCCCGATCATTACTTGCAGAGCATCCCAACACACAGATCAGATCCCGACTGTGTAATGGCCTCTGAGCCCACACTATCTTCATTAGCACAACTTGCTTCCAATGCCGAAGACGCTTTCGATTTTTCGCAAAACCAGGACCCAAGTTCATCGACCGGCAAGACGAAAGAACAAATTCGAAAACATTACCTGAGAACACTTCACAAAGTTATCGATCAGTCGGATATCATTATACTCGTACTGGATGCGCGGGATCCAGAAGGTTGTAGGAGTCGTTTGGTGGAGGAGGAGGTGAGAAGAAGGGAAACTGAAGGGAAGAAGTTGGTTTTTGTACTGAACAAGGTCGGTGAGTGACTCTAAACCAGTATCATTTTCCGTAATCTGTGACTCATTGTATTGCTCCTTTCGTAGATCTCATCCCTCGCGCCAACGCTCAAGCATGGCTCAAACACCTCCGACACAATACGCCCACTTTACCGTTCTTATCTCCTTCCTCAGCCCAACATCAAAGGACCAACATATCCTCTTCCACTGCACCTTCGCTTCTCAAACTGCTCAAGGCATATAAGCCTAAAGCCGGAAGCGTCATAGTCGGTGTTGTTGGTTATCCGAATGTTGGAAAAAGTAGTTTGATCAATAGTCTGAAGAGAAACAAAGTACTTTGCCTCACTTCCAAAACCCTTGAAGTAATAACCATCTTTGTATAGGTCTGCGCTGTAGCTGCCCAACCGGGCCATACCAAGGAACTCCAATCAGTACAGCTTGAACGGGGAATGCGTATAGTCGATTCACCCGGTGTCGTTTTCGACGAGGACGATGAAGATTTTAAAGGTCAGAAGAAAGGTAGCGTCCTATTGCGGAACGTTGTCAAAGTTGAGGATCTAGATGACCCGATTGCTGTTGGTGAGTTATTTCGTGATTCTTTCGTATATCATACAATATACCTGACAATTTTTCACAATTTTTCCCATCACCTGGAAATCAATTCTTAGTTGAAGAGATCTTGATTCGCACAGAAAAAGAAACGATGCGCAAAATCTACTCGCTGCCTGATTACAACGCCACTCTGGAATTTCTAACGATGTTGGCGTTGAGTAGTGGGAGATTATTGAAGGTGACCTTATCTTGTAAATCCTCTGTCCACCTGCCTTGACCTCAAATTTCTAGGGCGGAACCCCTGATATAACATCCGCTGCTCGTCAAGTCATCACCGACTGGAACCATCAGAAGATCCCATACTGCTCTGTCCCTCCGACAATCCACCCCTCGTCCATACCCTCTACTATCCCTTCGTCAATGATCTCCGCCGCTCCTAGCTTGTCTACCGCACCTGATCTATCTGGCTCTGCACAAGGACAAGCTAGACAAGTCATCGCCCCGGGAGCAGAGAACGTCGGACATGCACAGATATTGTCATCCTTCTCAGAACCGTTTGAGTTGGAAGGACTTTTTGGTGCAGCCGATGCTGGTGCGTTCGGGGGAGGTAGATCTGGCCCGGATGTGAATATGGATGCGGAAGGAGAAGGAGATGACATGTTTTGGGATGCTAATGAACCTCTTGGCAATGAGAATGCGGATGATGGGATGCAGGAAGGTGACGCGTAAGTCGTTTCGTCTCTCTGCGAGATATACACGTTGGAATCATCTTTCGCACGTTCCGTCAGAACGATCTCCGCTTCCGAATTTGCATCAAGACGAACATCTCTCGGCAAACACCTTCGTTCCCCTTCCCCTTCAATATCGGCCGGGCTATCACAACCACACGAACACTCCAATGTACAACTACGTCAAGCAAAGCGCCATCGAAAATCTCATCTCATCCCCTCATATGATGCTCCTCCAGATGCACATGTATTGAGGGAGATGGGGAAAAGCAACCCACTGAACAGGCGGATGAATAGGATTATGGCGAAGAAGGAGAGGAAGAAAGAACGGAAGCTTTCGAGACATGTAATCGGAGAAGGTACTGCTGGTGGAATGGAAGTCGACGACAGCGCCAATTTGGGTTTGACCTTCATGGCGTAACACGTATGATATTCATTAAAACTAGGAGCTCAATTTACACTTCTCAATGATAGGTGCTAGCATTTTATGGTCCCGTTACACAATACGAATAGTTTTAGATAGTTTTCCGTAACTTACCAACTCTATGTGTGTAGAGAACTTGAGATATAGAAACTAGAGACTGCTCGACTAGACTGAAATATGAAGATTTTGCAGGTGCGATAGGTATAAGGTACCAGTTAACCTGCACGGTCCTTATACTGAAGATTATGACACTTCATCCCACTAGATACTATAAAGAGTAGACACTATGTAAAATAAATTCATATGATGGAAGTATGCGCGCGTTCAATACCAAAAATCTTTGCTTTAGTTTTTGTTCCACTAGTAACCCATTTTCCTTGGACTTTGTTGCATCCCCAAACTTTTACTTCGGTCAATCTGTTTTTGCAATTATCCAATATGGATTTCACGATGAAATCATCGACTTCGCGGCACCATCCAAGGTCGATCTTTCCCAAATCTCTGGCTTGTGTCGCTATATTCGCAAGGGCGGTCGCACTCACGTCCTTCCATCCATTGACATCCAGCAAGCGCAGCCCTTCGCCAGAGTGATTGAGCAGCTCAACAAGAGAGTTTGTTGATAACTTCGGATTGCGAGAAAATGTTACTGCAGTCAAAGGTGGATTGGGCCACTGAGAAAAGAACAGAGTAACTCCTTCGTCGGTGAGCAGTGGAAGGTTCGAGAGGGTAAGGTGTTGAAGACTAGTAATGTTAGGTAGGATACCGTATTGAAGCACATCATCGGTAAGCTCAATGTGTCCGGACAAATTCAGGTCCGTAAGTGTAGAGCCTACCGCACCGAGAAGTGTGTTGACCGCCTCGTTGCTGCAAGACTGCGAGGGCTCACTGATGTCTAGATAACTGAGTTGGCCTGATAACAACCCAATCGGTCCTAAGAAATCGTCAGACAGCAAGCCGACTTCCCTAAGACCCAATCTCGTCAGCGTCTTTGCGCTAGTTCTAATGAGGCTTTGGAGGCATTCGAGATCAAAACGGGGGCTTTGAGTAATGAGGAAACTTTGTAATTGCGAATGAGATTCGAAAAATGCAATCCAGGCCGGTACACGGACGAGGAACGGTCCGAGGAGCTGGAGGTGTACCAAATTTGGGAGTGAAGAGCACCACGAGTTCATGACTTCATCAGATATTAATCCGCAAAAGTTGAGATGAAGTTTGGTGAGGTTGGGATTCAGGTGGCCTAGGGTTATGAGTGCGGTAGAGGAAAGCTCTATGCAAGTATGTTATTTGCAAAGCAGTGGAACAGAGATGAGGTACCCACTAGTCGCATCATAAAGTGTGAGAGATGTATTTCCTGGGCCATAGAAGAGATGAACGTTCTCTGAATTGCTGGTATAACTCACGTGAGCGAGTACGCTCACAGTTAAGGTGAAAAGCACACTGACAGACTACGCTTCCTGGAGATGGCCTTGGAAATCGCATCCATATTCAACGTACCGATTTCACCAAATGCTTCGATGTCGTCAATATGAGTGGAGATGATCTGGATATGGACTTGAATTGGGCGAAGAAAGATAAAGAGAAGGCAACACACGTTGATGCATATCGACACAAGCGTCGGGAAGCGAGGTTTCTCGAAGTGCACAATGTTGCGTTTGTCAGCCGCTTTCATGCGCTTTCGGGGTGCAGTGGGCTTCTTGAAAGGATCGTTACCCAATTTTTTTGCGCATGTGTGACACAAGAAGCCGGACCCGGTGGCTGCTATTGTGTATTGGCTCTTGATTCATTGTGAAATTGGTCAATGTTGTGCAAGGTAAAGTAAAATGACGGACCACAGAGAACTCCTTCTCGCATTCAGCACAACGCTCGATACTCCCGTTTGCAGGCCTAGCTCTAGCTCCCATCTTGGATAACGCCGTGTATGGATCGTCGTCATCCTCATAATCATCCTCATCGTCTTTCTTTCCTGTTTTCTTTCCCTTGGCTTTATTTGCCGAAACCTTTTTCTTCTTAGTGGCTGGAGCTTCGGGCTCATCTAAACCATCGGAGTCATACTCCTGTGCGACGACTTCATGAAAACAGAGGAACAACTCCAGATATGGATAAAATTTACATCGCGGGTCGTCACTCTGTTGCGCCTTTGATTGCGCCTCAATAGTACGGGCTCTTCTGCAGAATCGGGAATTTGTGCAGAATTACTGGATCCTGCAGCGGGCTGATTCTGAGTTGCTACTCGAGTTGCTACGGTTGTAGGTGTAATATTTTGCTCCTATAAGTAATTTCAGTACCAAGTCTGAGATAAAGGCATCGACACTTGCCCTGAGAAAGTCTGTTAGGGCGGAGGTGGGACCTCTAACGTTATTGCGCCTAGAACTCATGGCTGTAGCGAAGAAAAACGGAAAACAACAGTGACAGGGGCGAGCGAGCGCGGTTTCGATAATTAAACCACGTGTGCTTTTGCGCGCGTTAACCGCTGACCGGGACCACTCATCATCTTCCTTCAAATAAGTCCCCAATATTATCGATACCGACATGGATATAGACAGTCTTTTCAAGGCATGCTTGCTTTTGCTCTTTGACTATGCTGCCTGTCTTAGAATTACTCAGGTTCCCAAGTTTCCGACAAGTGGGAATAAACGAAAAATGCCAGCTAATCCAACTCCAGAAATGCTGAAGAAGATGCGAATAGAAAGCGAAGCTTCTGACAAGGGCATCGAACCCCTTCCGAATTCACCAGGAGGGAAAAGCAAGACGCGTGCTACTGTGGAGGACGCGATGGATGAGGACGAAGATCAAAGCTTTGCACCCGGCGGAGATGCCGATTATTTTATTGAAGAGGACGAAGACGGGAGATTTTACGGCGGCGGATTGACTAGCGAGCAGAAAGATATACTGAATATATTTGAACGTGCAGGTGACGAGGTTTTGGCCGAAGTGAGCGTTCAATACTTCCATGTTGGCGATCTAACATGTAAGCGCTAAACGCTAAGTTCTTCTAGTCTGATGAGCTCACAATAACTGGCATACGGAGGACCCTCCTCAAATTTGAACGCGCGGTCAGCAAGAATCAAGATCAACGATCCAAATATCCAGATGACCCCACGAGGTGAGATTATATCCCAATTCACTTACAAAAGTCAAAAACTCACCGCGGCTACAGATTTATTGAATCAGAGGCGGACCTCGATAATGCCATAAAAACCCTCGTTCCATTGGCTCAAGCTCCTACGCTCGCGTACTCCGAGCTTGTGCGGTCGGAAACTATCGTTCTCCTCGTTGGCTTGCTTAGTCACGAGAATATGGATATTGTGATTGATGTGGTAGAAGTTTTGCATGAACTTACAGATGAAGATGTTGGGGAAGAAGCAGACGGCAATGAGGAAGACAGCGAAGGGCACGCCGCTAGTCTGAAGCTCCTCATTGAATCACTTGTGAGTTCGACAAAGTTGACGCAATTATTCTCTCGACAATTGTTTTCCAGTTGGAAAATTCGATAATGGATCTTCTGATCGGTAATTTGAAGCGCCTAAATGAAGACGAGGAATCAGATCGACAGGGTGTATTCCATATACTAGGTGAGATTCATTGGATCAGTACATTCTTGTTTCGCAAAACTCATAGAATGAAGGATTTTTCGAGAACGTCATTGGTTTCAATCCTTCTCTCGCTACAGACTTGGTTTTGAAGACAAACATTCTTGTGTGGTTGCTTCAACGAATCCAATCGAAGAAACACGATGAGAATCGGGGTTATGCAGCTGAACTACTTTCCATCCTCTTACAGGACAACCAGGCCAATCGCTTAGAACTTGGAAAAAAGGATGGCATCGAGACACTGCTAAAGGTTGCTTCAGTAAGTATACTTGACCTTGAGTGATAGCACTATCTTGATATCGTGTGCAGCAATACCGCCGGCGAGATCCCGTCGATGCAGAAGAGCTTGAATTCATGGAAAACGTCTTCGATAGTCTGTGCTCTGCACTAAATGAACCTGGTAACAAGACACTTTTTGTGGAAGCTGAAGGCCCTGATCTAATGGTTCTGCTCATCAAGTCGGTTCTATTGTTAAAGTTAAGGATAGTCCTCTAACGCTGATGTGATGATAGAGAGAAAATGGAATCTCGGTCAAAATCTATCAAAACGTTGGACTATGCCATGTCAGGCCCAGCAGGTACATCGAATTGTCAGGCATTTATAGATGCCTTAGGCTTGAAAACATTGTTTTCTGCTTTCATGGGCAAAGTGAGTTCCTCCTTGTGGAACACATTCACTACATTGACCTTATGCCTAGGGTACAAAAAAACATAAATCTGCTGCCCTTCCACTTGCATCAGAGGATACGTCCCATATATTAGGGATTATATCTTCATTGTTTTCGAACCTGCCTTCGGACTCGCCTGAGCGAATTCGTCTTTTGACCAAGTTTGTCGAAAACAACTACGATAAGGTTGATAAACTCCTAGACATCCGGGACAATTCTCTATCTCGATTGAGAGTAGCCGACGCTGAAATTGAGCGTCAGAAAAAGGTATAACGGACTGTTCACTTTTGGAATCTGTGCCGACTGCTTTCCTCCAGGATGTGCTTGCAGATAGCGAGGAAATCTCACCGGAAGATGAAGACGCCTGGTATATCCTGAGACTAGATGGAGGTCTTTATACTCTTCAGACCGTGGACTATATCCTTGCTTGGATCGCAATGGAAGATGATGGCGTTTGTTTGATTTCTCATGTTATACGATTGTCCTTGCTAATCCTTGCTTCTCTTAGATCCAGTTACATTTATCACAGATGCTCAGTAGGAAAAATCAGACATTGAAAGACGTGGTCCAAACTCTCCGGATATACCACGATAACGTTGGCGAAGATTCGAACAACACTGATGATGCGAGATCCACTTCACAAAAAGCCATACTACAAGGACTCATTCTCGCACTGGAGCCTACATAGAGTCACGGATCAATAAAATTGGTCGACATTATCTAATGTATGTACTATAGTACTTTTGAAAAACGGCCATTATCGTAATGGGAGATTTGTTGATGCTACGGCTGAAAAGATCATGTCCAAGGCACCTTTCGTTCTTCGAATTTCCTTCTGAAACCGAAGCTCTGTCTGAACCTTTTTGCGTAGTCGCAGAAAGAGTGAGTCAATCAGTGGGGATTGACCTAAGATCGGAGTATACATCTCTATCGCAAAATCAGATACAGTAGCAAGATTGAATATCTGTGAACTTACGTATCACAAGCCCAGCGATATCACAGACCATCTCCCCGAAGCGTGGATCTGTGGCATGCTTGACCAACACTCGCAGGACAGGCTCTAATAGAACATCATCCCGGCCAGCAAGTGCGATTCGGAGGCCATCACGATGAATCAACTCTTGTATCAATGCAAATGTCGTGGTTGGAGGCACTTGCTACTTGAACTTTCAGAATGAAATGAAAAACAAAAATTGAGAATGCGCAACATACTTTGCGAAGAACCGAGTCCAATGCGGCAGAATATTTAAATCCCTTGAGAAGTTTGTCGTAGCCTTTCAATCGTTTGGCCCTCCGACTCTCTATCCGAAATTCGTTTACATCACCAAGAGGTTTAGCCTTTCCCTTTCCTTTCACCGTGCCCAGTCCAATTGCCGGTAGAGTCCCACCGAGAAAGGTTTCAAATGTACCGGAACGTAGAACAGCGGCAGCAAGTGAAGCGTCGAACTGAGTCTCGGAAGGTTTTGGATTACGCCTACGCACAGAAAGAGTACCGTCAGTCATTCCTGCTGCGATATGCGTTTCATCAGGCTAAAACAACCAAAATGAGTGGCAGGTAGATAAAGGTATGTCAAAGTACACACTGATACTGCTAGACATAACACGGGAGCAGGGTATCTCATTGTATGTACAACCTTGTACGTGCTCACGTCGTACACCTTGACCATTTGATCAAGTCCACCAGTAAGTAAACGGCTGGCGGTGCTGTCGAAAGCTATTGCTGTGACAGTCTTCTGGTGGTTGGATAAAGCTCTGACACAGCGTCCACCAGCGACCAAATCCCAGACACGAAGTATAGATCCTGCCGAAGATACGGCGACAGTACCTGACGGGAACATCAAAACTTGTTCTACAGGGACATTGCCACCGGTGCTGCCTCCTGCCGGATTCATTACCATCTCACAATGGCCAGACCTTGAATCAAACAGACGCACAGTGGCATCGTATGAGCCGGTCAAATGGAGATGGGGACTGGATGTGGAAGACTGGCCAGACCGGACATAGTCTGTATGAGCGGTAAATGTGGTTGTACAGGACTGGGAAGGGACGTCCCATATTCTGACTGTGGTGTCGTCGGAGCAGGAAAGAACTTGTGTAGGTGCTAATGAAGAGAATTTTGTCACATGAACTGCTTGCTTGTGCGAGTCGAATGTTCGAAGGATTGCTCGTGAATTTATGTCAAAAACCTAACATATACACTCTTTGAGCCGTTGATTTCTTTTAGTCGAGCGAAAAAAAATGCCTGAATCAAGCCTGTGTCGTCTCCAGCGACGAGTAATTTGCCATCTGCGCGTATGCAGCCGCTCCGAGCAATATCCTTGAACCTTGAAATGGTTTTCGTGACCTTTTGTGTCCGGGGAGCGTACAGTTGAACTCTGGTGGCTGCTGTCACGGCATATCGATGTAGTTTGGTTGGAGAAAAATGCACAGAGGTTACCGGGGCATATTCTTTGACAAAAACAGGATGCTTGAATTGGCGCCAGTATCTTGCTTCAGGACTAGATTTAGAACTAGAGGGTCGAGGATGTACTTTCACAATGACCGGTTGGTAGTCCATTTCTACGGTCAAATACGGCATTTGTACCGAAGAATTCAGCACTGAGCAAAACCATGTGACTCGCATCACGTAATACTATCGATCGCGCATCCTTTTTTCTACAACTGCTGCCCTCTGTCTGTACTTGTACATCCTCCGATAACCTGATCCTTTCCTCGTCGCAAATAAAATCCGATTTGCTATGTTACTGTACAGCGATGTTGTCTCTGGAGATGAGATGTTCTCCGATGCTTTCCCACTGTAAGCCTGCCCAGTACCTGCTCATTTGCAATGTGAAACGATCTTTGTCCATCTCTTCAGAAAAACTGTCGGCGATATTGTTTATGAGGTTGACTGCTCCTTGATCACTGTCAAAGCTGGAGCTGATGTAGATATCGGTGTGTTTGCGCAAACTTGATATGATTTTACTACTGACTAGGATGGAATTCAAACAGGTGCCAACCCATCATCTGAGGATGCAGATGAGGCCCTTGAAGATGGAGCAACACAAGTCAACAATGTTGTTTACTCCTTCCGTCTTCAATCCACGTCGTTTGACAAGAAATCCTATCTCGCTTACCTCAAGGTATGTTCTGTGCTATTGGCCCGAATCTTCAAGGCATCCATTCTTGATTAGGGTTACATGAAGAAAATCAAAGCCTATCTACAGGAAGCCAATCCTGACCGTGTTGAGCCTTTTGAGAAAGACGCGGCCGCTTTTGCAAAAAAAGTTGTCACCAATTTTAAAGATTATGAATTTGTGAGGAGTATCATATCTATCCGCTCCAACAAGGCTGAATGACAACAACAGTACACCGGTGAGGGCATGGACCCTGACGGTATGGTGGCACTGCTTAATTACAGGGTATGTCCGAGTCTATGTTCTCCAGTCAATGCATTACTGACAATGTCGTATAGGAAGATGGCGTCACCCGTAAGTCTTTTGATTCATCCATTCTGGATATTGATTATTCAGTTCCCCTTTCACAGCCTACTTCACATTCTGGAAAGACGGACTGAAGGAAGTGAAGCTTTGATATATATATATATCCACTATTGTTCGGCCAATGTGTATCTTTACGGGATGGGTGTCTGTGTTCATCGGGTGTTCATCCAAATAATGTCAAAAGATTCCTCACGTTCAGAAGGTACAAACTCGTATGTCCCGGTGCCTGCTTAGGCTGTCGATTTTCTGTATAGGAACCTCCGTTTGACCTACGAACAACTGGGAGAATTATACGAAAAGGTGAAAATCGAAATGCATGTCTCTGATCCTGAAATGGAACACATCTTGGGAATTCATGCCCCAATTTGGATTGATTGTTAGTATATTCTATGATACAGGAATAGTGAGGGTGAGCTAGAATCTTTTGTGGTTTCAAGGCTTCGGTGGAGGCCCGGTTGGAGGGACGCCCCATTCTGGTAGACCTTTCGGTCTTTGTATTCTTCTTGGCTCCCAATCGTCGTCTGCTTGTGAGCTGAGTTTCTACAACTTGATTGGATCGCCTCATGAGTCTGCGAGGGATTCGACCACTCACGAAATATTCTTCTCGTATATCAAACTTCTTTCTTTGCTTATCCAACCCAAGCTCCTGCGCTTTAGACAACTGAGAGTAACCATGAGTTAACCGACCAGGTGCATAGCATTGATAACACACCTGTTTAACTTTGTGGTCATGTAGATCATAACGAGTCTGAGTAAAGGTGGACATTCCATACGAAGCAGCAACCATAAGAATTATGAAAGGAATTCCAAAAATTGCAGGATTTCTCTGAACAGCCCTATTCAGTTTGGAGGGATTCAACGGTTTTGCGTCAAATCGAGCCATGTTCAATTTGGTCGTCGCAGGTCGTCGCAGAAGACGATGAAATCGTGCACGTGGTATATATATCTGACTCAATTGATCATAGTCACTCCAAAAAAACAACCAACATCTTATCGATAATCACATAGCATCTTACTGCATTACGACTTCAGCTGAAGAGGTTTCCTCATGAGTGGTGTGTCTACTTATCCGACCAATGACTTACTTTGATACTGAAGTCTTTGAAGCCACCGTTGTACTTGGGGCTCAATGGGGTGACGAGGGCAAGGGGAAGCTTGTAGATATTCTTTCCGCTGACATTGACGTCTGTGCTCGGTGCGCTGGGGGCAATAATGCTGGACATACTATCGTCGTGCCTGTCGGCTCAGAGAATGTAAAGAAGACTTTCGCGTTTCATTTGCTTCCCAGCGGTACGTTAGATCGTCAGTAGAAGTATGAACTTCTCATGGTAATTCTGCAATATCTAGGCCTCGTCAATCCCAAATGCACAGGTCTCATTGGATCAGGAGTAGTTGTTCATCTTCCTTCGTTTTTCGAGGAATTGGATGCGCTACAATCTCAAGGTGTGCCTGGAGCAATCAGTGGACCTCCCAAAAGGCTAAACTTTATTTCTATGAAGGACTCGACTGTTCGAACCGACTTTTCGTCTCCGATAGGGCACAATTGGTCTTTGACTTTCATCAGATAGTTGATGGTCTGAAGGAAGTTGAGCTCGGCGGCTCCAGGTATGCTACTATTTGAACAATTTAGACAGACGCCGAGCTCTCACTATCTATCAGCATCGGGACCACCAAGAAAGGAATCGGCCCAGCTTATTCTGGGAAAGCTTCTCGATCTGGTCTTCGCGTTCATCACCTATTCGATCATGAAACATTTGCGCAGAGATTTCGCAAGCTCGTGGAAGGCCGCTTCAAACGCTACGGTACTTTTGACTATGACACCGAGGGAGAGATTGAGCGCTACAAGGTATGGAAAATCGATCTGGGGGGGTCCCACGTTTGCATAAACCTTGTGCTCCAGGTCCTAGCTGAAAGGTTACGCCCGTTCGTAATTGACAGTGTGGTATATATACACCAAGCCCTTTCTAGCGGAAAGAAGGTTCTTGTCGAAGGCGCAAACGCCCTTATGCTTGACATTGATTATGGAACCTACCCTTTCGTTACTTCGTCATCTACCGGTATTGGGGGTGTCTGTACAGGTCTTGGTATACCTCCAAAATTGATTGGACACACTATCGGAGTCATCAAGGCCTACACAACTCGCGTTGGTGGTGGACCCTTTCCTACAGAGCAGCTTAATGTTCGTGATATCATCTGAGGGCCGATGAACCATCTCATTGTCTGATAGGACACTGGTGTACATCTGCAAGAGGTCGGGCATGAATATGGTACTACCACAGGTCGTAGAAGGCGGTGTGGATGGCTAGATCTAGTTGTCATGAAACATTCCAACCTCATAAACGGCTACGACTCACTCAACCTTACGAAACTCGATGTGCTTGATGATCTAGAGGAAATTCGTATCGGCATAAAATATGTGGTTGAAGGGAAAGAGCTACCTGGTTTCCCAGGTAAGTATAAATTTCCTCTGCGCCTTCGATCTCACTTTGAAACACTTCTCTTTTTTGAAGCCAACCTTGAGATTCTCGACAAAGTACAAGTCCAGTACGTTACGTTTCCAGGGTGGAAGTCATCCATCGCATCCATCACAAGTTATAAAGACTTGCCTCAAAACTGCAAAGAATACGTGGAGTATATCGAGAGATTCCTCAAGGTGCCTGTGCGATGGATTGGAGTTGGTCCGGAGAGGGAAAGTATGATCACGAAATAGACTGAATTGGTAAATTAACTTGTATTCTATTCGTCGCCAGCGTGAACCGGTACGATCACTTCATCATTATACATATGCCCATAACGTCAGGTGAATTGTTGAACGCCGGTGTATCAGCAACAGGTATCAACACTTGGTCCCCAGCGACTGTGTCATAGATCTGTTGGAAATGTAGTATCTGGGCTAGTCTCACAACCCAAGCCTGATCGCTTTTGAATTTGTTTCTGAGCATGCCTATTTCGCCTCACAAGTTACTGTCCAGTAACTGTAACCAATTGTTCCAGATGCGTATCAAGCCATCTAAGGAACACTATCTATCTATCTATCTGAGTATCTTGGCTGTGAGGATTGATCGTGATCGACTGACCACAGTCAAAAGAGAATTTTTTGACCTGTTCTCTCCCGTTATTACTCAACTCGTATTCCTCTTTCTGGTTCTTCCTCCTTTGGGGCAGGTCGGGCTCGTTCAACGATTTTTGTCGATATTTTTCCACTGGTCCGGTACCACTTTGGACGATGTTTCTATCAAGAGCATTGGAAACCGATGCCAATGGTTCAATTACATTCTTGCACCAGGTAGACTTGTGAGTTATGCGCACTTCGAAGTTCCAGATATAGTAATACCAAACTGCAATGTGCACCCAAGTCAGACTGTGTCAGCATTCTTCCTTGGATGGGTATTCTATGCATCAATTTCTACTCTCTTGACTTCTTTGCATCTGAAAAGAATGATCATAAGATTGCGGGCCTTGCTAGTAGCCTCCACCGATCAAGACGAGTCCATTATACATATCTCCGTGGGTCCTCCGCCCCCTTCAATCGATCAAGTTTTCTCTCCTCCTGCAGGCGACAATGTACAACGTATCCTGATCATCATGCTGTTTGCCTCTTTCGTGACGGGTGGCCTGACCAACTTTGGGTCTTTACTATCATTTCAGAACTCTAACCTATGTGGTAGGTTACTCCTGAGCTCACATCGGCATGATTTAGGACTCATAGTCTCCATCAGCCTTCTTGGTCACTTGGAGTATTCTCTCGCTGGACACAGCGCGCTTAATGGGCTTGTGCATGCTTCTTCTTGCTCTCAGGCACTTGGGCATGAAACCATGGGAGCTAGTTATTTCTCTCATTTGGTTATTGGCTGGCCTTGGTAGGTTAACTTCACACTAGTATCAAGTCTTGACTGTGATAGTTTACTTACATATAATGTAGTTTTCGTGTTCATCAACGCTGCATTGGCCACAGGTGTTACGCAGTAAGTGTAGACCTCCTGGTTATTATCGGTTATGGTTGATCAATATATCAAATGATACAGAACTATACCACAACTTGGCGTCTCATTCTGTTTTACGATCGCGAGACAGTGAGTGAACGCTTATCCGCACTTTCGTTAACCTGATCAATTCCAACATCGATTTTCCAGCATTTTTCCAACATCTGCAGTGGTGTCAACTTCAATTTACCTTTGCCTGGAAATTTTTGTTGTCGTTCGCTTGTTGTTCAAGCTCCCCAGACCGCAGATTTACAGACGGCGGGGATGGGCTTATCTTTTCAATACTCAAATAATCAGAGCGCTATCCCTTGTGCTGCTCGACTTACTAACTTTAGTACCCTCTGCGATTACTACTGATACAGTAGGAAATCCTATTTCATATAGCATTGGTGCCATTGGGGTATTGCGTAAGTTGCTGACGATCTGCTAGCATGATGTATCGGATACTGACAGATTCTCGAGTCGCATTTAGCCATGACGCGGATGAGCGGCAGCTCATCAACATACAAGATTCACCCAACGTGTCTCCAGCTTCAGCGCTGACATCTGGATCTGATAGCCCGGCATCGACCCAAAAAGACGCTCTTTTTTCGGTTCCGGCTTATTCGTGAGTTTTTCACCTCCCGTATTCCGCTCGCTCATTGAGCTAACCCACAATCTTGCAAAGTTGGGATGTTAATCAGCGAGTCACAAGGTCTCCAACAACACGCAGTAGCATGACCATTGATTCTAGGACTGCGCGCAGTATACGCGAAGCTGTAATCCACCAGGCGAGGATAGGGAAGCCTTCGGTAACAGACTCGCGTGATAGTGCAATGGCACAATTTCCACAGAGACCTACCGCAGCCACAGAATTGGCACCACCCAGAACAGCTGTTAAATCTCTGCGCCCCAAACTCGTCATCGTGACCAAAACATTCCACCCTTGTTCCAGCCGTCCCGTTGCCCAAGCTGAGGAGGACGAGTTATCATCGGTCTTCGAACATCGAAGCTCCGCGGCCCCGTCAGAGAGGATTCTCGTCAGCCGATTTTCTTCTCCGAGTTTGGCCACTACTCGAAGTCGTTCCACTATAACATACCCCTCCCAGATTCTATCTTCCTCTTCCGCTTCACGAAGCTCCGAAGGACTGATTATGGTCGATAGTGCATCTGGCTCTTGGTGATTCGAGGGCTCCAATCCAGAATTAATTTGAGCAGTCTATTTTACCTTCTCATTTACTAGTGGCAGCCTGATAGTTATCTTGATCTTATAACCTCTTATTACCCTTCAGAATCCCAGAGGGCCCGGCCTTCGAGGGTATTCGCCGAATCATCGTACGTTTAGTTTCGGACCAAGTACATTTCATTGATACTACACGAATTTTACCTTGTACATAGTATGAGATATTCAGAACGTATATTTACTACTGTACGCATGTAGACCCTATAGACAGAGGGAGATTATGTAGTGAAGGACTCGTCATTGATTGACACAATCAGAGGTCGCTTCAGTGTTATTTTCCCCATCGGTAGACGTTCTGAATGATGCTAGCAGGTTGACGAAATCGTGTCTTCGAATCCTGCGGATGTGGGTCCGGAGATCACTCTGTTCACGGTTCATGTCCATGATTGATTCCGCGTTAGACATTCGAGAGAATGCGCTTTCACGATGGACTGGTGCGAACAACTGATGGGAAGATCGAATCATCTCAGGAGATGAGTAGTATTGTAGATATTGAAGGAGATGATACCTTGACAGTATGATCGATACCGCTTACTGCCACTAGTGGTAAATGCGGATGCCCTTCAATGACGTTCACGACGGCACCTGTGACCAGTATCAGCGTGTCTGCATTGCGTTTCTTATGTGGTCAGTACCGTCTCCTTCGTATATGCCATGGATTTTTCCTGTCGACTTGTGCCACACAAAAAAATTGCCATCATCGGATCCCGATGTGACAAACTCATCGCGGGGACCAAGAAAGTTGACTAGAAAGGACTTTAGATTCAATCGTTCGAGTATAGTATACTCAAAGCTTCGCACCATCTTTCACAGTATCGGCGTTTCGGGCTCCGGAAAACCGTCGGTAGGGTGTTACAATGTCGGTCCAAGAGTAGAATGCTTTCGGCTCTTCCCCTCTCAATGGATCGACAACATCATCTTCCTCTAAATCCTCATCCTCTCCTTGATCCCCATCCTCCCGCTCTAGATGGGCCAAGAAATCGAGATTCACGGCAGCACCTTCAGAAGGCGGAGAAGATACCGTAGATGACGTTGATGGGGATTCACGAGAAATCCTACGACGTTTGAGATTTGGAGGGACTATGGTTGATGATGGACTACCACTGCTTTCTGGGTCATGCAGCGTCGAGAATAGATATACACCGTCTGAAGAATAAGAAAGTAGTACCTACGGAGGAATCATCAACGTCGTGGCCAACAATTCTGACGAGGCATACCTCGTGGCCATTTTCGGCTGACATTCTGGCTCCAGTGATGTGTTCTCGAGGATATGCGCGTGTTCTGTGGACCATACGCTGGTTTGTGCGACCAAAGCGTAGAACACAACTCACCAGGCCTTCATCTCGCCTACCCCATTCATCTGGTATATCACGTCCCGTAAACCGGCGGTCGAAAAGATATCCCTGCAGCATAGCAGTAACGGTCAATTGTATCCTGGTCATCCGGAAGGATGGAAGTATCTTACATAAGGCGAATCTCCAGCGACAACACAGTAGTAGGAAGATGTAGCGAGTGTCGAGAGTTCATGGTGGACTTGCAATAGCGGAGCTGGACAGTGATCACGGCAAACGTGGGGTGTTCGTAAATCATGCTGGCGCACTGTACCATCCTTGATAGTATGCTTGAGTAGTAATACCTTGCAGGGGAACAGAGGATGTGCACTTGCCTCCGAGACCGTAAGGAATCGGTCAGGACTCTCTTCCGTAGCTATTCGCTTGACTCGGTCTTCGTGACATCTCATAGTACTCAGACAATACTCCTGCCCAATTTCTTGTCGAAGAACAGAAGTTTCATAGTCTTCGCCGACATCGAATACACGAACTTGTCTGTCCCCGGATACTGTCGCACTGTCACACCTAGGATGAAAATTTGAACGAGGAGGAAGCAGAGATAGCTGCTCACATTCGATTAGAATAGGGAAGCATAGCGGTATTGAAGATATTGGCTCTGTGCCCAGTGTGGATTACCGTCCGACATACGAATGGATAATCTTCGAAAGTGTTCGTCGGATCCAGTCTCCAAATCTGTACCCTGAATCGGAGAGTATGAGAATTCAGCGTTAAACAGTTGAAGATACAGCATACGTGGTATCATCTCCCGCACTTAGCAAGAGTTCACCTCCGTGTGCCCAGTGTAAGGCGTTGATACATCTTCGCGAATACTAAGTGTTCAAATCCCAATATCAAACGGAGAGGAAGCTAACCCAGCATGACCACCGAGAACTTTGACTCTATCCCAAGTTCGCGCTAAAGATTTGCCGAGAGCCCTTTTCCGAATCCGAGTCGAAAGGGAGTAAGAGGGAAACGAGGATACATCCAGGTAGGGATGTATCAAGCTAGGATCCTCGTAGCAGTTCATAGTCAATCGTTAGTCAAGCCTGAGCAAAGACAGTTCATAATGTGGTTTTCATACGATATAAAGCTCAAGCTAGAGTACGCATAAAAGATTTTGATACGATACCTACTTATTGCCAAAATGGTCATTAATATACAGGCATGAGGGAACGAGTGGGTAGTAAAAAGATATTGTACTACATTATCATAGAACGTCCGACAAGGCTTCCTTTCTACTTCGCCTTCGCAAAACCAACAGCATCTCTGCCTAGATCATACACAGTGTAGTACTTGCGCAAGAAGACATCGCCTGGAAGGGATAGATAAGTTATCTCAATATAGCTGGATCCGAGAGAGCATACTACTTACCGACGATCCAGAGAGAGGCTCCGCCGGGCATCTTGATGTCAAGGCCAGTGAAAGAAGAAATACATGTATTGGACACCTCAAGGACATAATCTGTAGCTTTGATAGGGAAAGGCTCTCCACCAAAGTAGAGGGTAAGATCAGGGAGGGAAGGGACCTCCAAAGGATATCAGTTTCGTTACAGAACGTGAAATTCACGGCAGGCACCTTGTCGCAGTCAACTGTGTATTGACCGTTCCAGGACTTGGTAGCACCGATTTGAGCATTCATCAAGTCAGCCATTTCAGATGGAAGGGCAATTAAAGAAGTTCCTAGAAAAGAAGATAGATTGAGAGACCCGCCGCATTCAGAACTGACACTAACCAG
Organism: Lentinula novae-zelandiae; assembly: GCA_027921425.1. Lineage (NCBI taxonomy): Eukaryota > Fungi > Basidiomycota > Agaricomycetes > Agaricales > Omphalotaceae > Lentinula > Lentinula novae-zelandiae. The sequence continues at coordinate 30,854 of MU823411.1, forward strand.
TATCAATGGCAGCACCAGTGTTCTCGAGTTCCACATCTTCATCACCGAAACTAATCCTTTCGAGTTCGACTTCCCAGTAGGCTTTGCGCCGAAGGGGGACATAGGTGATATCGCCAGTATATGCGTTATCATCCACGCCACCAAACACCACTTCGCCACCGTCTTCTTCTGACGAGCCAAGTCTGAAAGAAAATACGGGTTCATCAACAAGCTTCTGGTCAACCATGTTGTAAAAGGGAGGAGGAATATGGTTGACAGCAATCGTGTCATATGCAAGCCCCAAAATACCGTCGAATCTGAAATATTTAATGAGCGCTGGGACTGGAGGTCTGCTGTTGATATGACATACTTTCCAAAAGCAAAAGCGAGACCAGGTTCCTTGGTTGCTTCAGCAAAGAGCTGGTGGGGGATGGAGATGTCGCCAATGGTCAAGGTATCTGTTGAGACATGGCCCTCCATGGATCCAGAACCGTATTGAATGCTGAATGTGGTACCATTCGCCTCATATGTCGAAGACTGAGTTGCCTCATACTTGGTATGTAGGAAGCAGGCGATGGAGGTACATTTCGAGCTTGGAACCCATAGATTACTCGAGCTAAACGTGATCAAACGTTGAGTGAGCGGGAGGTAAAATTACGTAAATACAAACCCAGTATCGAGGATAACCTTAAACTATATGAAACCAGTAGTCAGTGAGTTCTTTGTTATCAATAACAGACGTATTGTTACCTCTTGAGGTGGTGACCCAAGAGTGATTGGTGCGAAGTACTGCGCATTCATGTAGTCTAGTAACGATCAATTTTGCTAAGCGGGCCAGAATGAAAGAAAGAAGGAAACGCACTGGTAAGGGGAAGACTGTGACCACCTTTGGTCATTTCTTGCGTCCAGAAAAGATCGTCGTCACCCTGTCTTGGGGGTCGGCCGGCACCACCGAAGCCCGCAAGAGGTGCTTGACGCTGAGGAACACCATACTTCTCCGCAAGGTGCAGAGCCTCGAGTTCAGGATTTCCGACATTTGGAGGCACTTTGTTCAACTTGACTCTGTGGATCTCTGCAGACGTGAAGGAAAGGGACAGCAAAGTTGCAGCAGTAACAGATAACAGTACCATGATGGTTGTTGAAGGTCAAGACTCTGAAGTGACGCACTTCAGCCTTGTATCGATTATGTAACCAGTATCACGTGCTGTGGCTCTCTACCAAGCCTCGTTAGCCAGTGCCAGTTCAAGGCTTCGCGCCTTTCCTGGGACTCTTAGTCCAAATGGCTGCCAACACCGGCGTGGACGTCTCTATTCACATAGCCTCAACAGCTGACCTCGAACAACGCGCAGCCCGCATTGCCGATCCGAGTATAGGTGCATACCTAAGTTGTTAGCCAATGGTCATCCCCGTTGTAACTCCTGTTTACAGATCTTACTACGAAAAATACTGTTGCCTGCGAAATACGTGACCTGCTCGACACTACTAGGGATACAGACACTTTACGAGTCCTTCCTTGGTTGATTCCTACTCTTCTCGATCTCCTTCGCACCGGAGAGCCCGTCTTTCGCAAGGATGTTCCTGAATACCAGTTCCGCAAAACTCTGTTGGAAATTCTAATTCGTATACCTGTTGGGGAGCCTGCGCGTGCTCAATCTGCTTCCATTATCGAATGCATTCATCATCTTCTCCGAAATGACAACGAAGACAATGTTATATTGGCCTGCAAGGTCTATATGGACCTCGTCAAAAACTACAGGTGTATCACGGAGGAAAATATGACGAACTTCACTACCATATTTCAAGAATCTCAACATCGAATGGAGGCCGTTGCAAGCAAGTATCTTGCAGAAGATTCGGCCATTGTGGAACCCAATGAAGTCTTCCTCGGCATGGACAGCCCTAAAGTTGTAGCCGAAATGAGTTTGGATATGGCGCTGTTCTCCCAAGCTTCTCGTGGCCAGATAGCGCCTACTATAAAAGCTACCATTCAGTCATCATTCAGCCTCCTCGATGTCGAATCTCCTGCGCAGAAAAAAGCTCGAGTCGATGCGGAGGCCATGGGTTCTGTCTGGGCCGGGATGTCTCCAACTGTGAAAAACCATGCACTATATCACGACCTACTCAGTGCGCAAATCAAGGTGCATTGCATTTTACTCATCGTCAGTTATCACTAATCACCTGTTGTGTAGATGCTTTCATATCTTGCTTTTGTGATGCGACATACTCCCGAACAAAGTGACAACTACGGAGATCGACTTATACTTCATGCACTTCGTTTGCAGCAAGATTGTCCAGCTAATGGAATTTTGTTGCGAAAGGTACCAGTGGCCCTCAGTGGCCCTCAGTGGAATATCATACTATATCTCTTTTGACTTGTTCTGCAGGAGCTTATTGTCGTCTTCCGTCATTTGATGGCTACGCCTTATCGACGATCCTTAATTCCACACTTGGACAAACTGCTTAATGAGCGTCTTCTTGTTGGGGAAAGTCTTACGAGCAAGGAAATGCTTCGGTGCGTTAGGGAGTGAATTCTCACTAGCTCTCCATTTATGTCACTCCAGAGCCCAAACATACACTGCTATCGCCGATTTGTTCCATCATCTGAAGCCTGAACTCAGTAGCTCCCAGTTAACAAAAATTGTGCACATGTACTCTAGGCTTCTTCATTATCCCGCACTGGGCAACAATCTCCATACATTGTTTGCGAAGGTTCTGATAGGTCTCAGCGACGCCATAGTTAATAAGGAGACACCACAAAACGCTGCCTTCCTGATCACCTTAACCTTCAATACTTGTCTTGACCGTTTAGATGCTTTGACAGTGATTCACGAGGAGATTGCAGCAGCCGCAGAGAGGACCAAGAATGGGGAAACATCTATCTTGAATGACGCATATATTGAAAAGGCGCGGCCTGTAGGTGGCGCTGTGTATGCGCTAGAAAAAGCTGAGGAAATCATGATGGGTATGTTCGAGTGCTCTTCATGTAGAGCAACGCTCATCGTTCATTTCAGAATCCCGTCTTCTGTTTCGCACATTGTTGCACGGCTTTCGAGTATGCCTCGCGACGTTAAAAAAGTGTGAAGGCCCAGCACCAGACGGTACTCTCATTTGCAGAATGTTCGAAGGTTGTATACGATGTATGGCGTATTTCGAGCTGGATCCGCGCCCCAATGAACCGGTCGATGTGATTGATTGGTTCGCTCCGATTCTCATGGAAGTCAATCCGCATGTCTTTCAAGAAGTTTGGACGCAAAAAATTGAATTCTTCTTCAATTTTGCTCAGAAAAAGATAATTCTGCTGAACATTTGTCAGGTCCTTTTCCAGAAGGACACCTGTTCACCGACGCTGCTGGCGATAGTCCTCAAGTTCCTTGTTGACAGGTTACCGCTGCTAGGGGAATATGATGATCTCACAGCCGCCGCAACTATCCGCTGGTTCAAGATGACTTTCGGATCTATCACCCTTTTCCCTCTCTCCAACGAGCCAATACTGGCTTCTCATCTGGCTAAGCTGCTTATGGACTGCTTCCCATTAGCTGTAAAAGCATCGAAACCTACCCATTATTTCCTTCTTCTCAGGGCGTTATTCAGATCTATCGGTGGCGGGGGAGGACGGTTCGAGCTTCTTTATAAAGAAGTCCTTCCACTTTTACCAGAAATGCTAGAGTGTCTCAATCGCCAATTCCTTTCATCGGAAGGTCCCACCAGAGACATGATAGTCGAGCTTTGCCTCACCGTTCCACTCCGACTCACTCACCTTCTTCCCTATCTCACGTATCTCATGCAACCCTTGGCCGTTGCATTACGAGGGGGTCCTGAACTTGTTGCTCAAGGATTGCGTACATTGGAGCTTTGTATTGACAATCTCACTCCCGACTTTTTAGATCCTACGCTCAATATCGTTTTGAGGGACCTGATGGATGCCCTCTCCAGTCACTTGAAGCCACTCCCTGCTAATCATCACCTTGCCCACACCACTATCCGTATATTGGGGAAGCTTGGGGGACGAAATCGGAAGCTCTTGACGAAAGAGCCTGCCTTAAAGTATAAACATCATTCAGATGATCCCAAAATGACCATTACGTTCCTCGGTGTTCAGCAACAAATCCTGATGAGTCCTGGAGTGGTTCTGGCTCGTCAGAATGTTACAAAAGGACCTGTAGCTGCGGCAGCTCCTGCTTATGAATTCATGGAGGCCGCGTTGTCCTCTCTCGTGAGCCAGGTGAGTATCACCACAGCGAATCCTAGGTCTAAGTCTCATCCAAAATCCAGGGTATCAAAGGGCGTAATGCAGAAGAACTTTTCGTAAGCACCCTCGAAGGTGCTTTTGATGCCGTTCATATTACTGAAGTTCAGGAAAAGGCTGAGTCCTTCATTCGCAAGCTCTCACAAGCTGTGTTCGATGCGGAGCTCAAAAGGGGGCCTTTCCGAGAAACTTCTTCGTATCGATCTTCGCCGTTGCTGTCATCCTACCTCGAAGCACTTCCTTACGCCTTGGCTCGTCCTCAATCCGATCAAGTCACGAAAGCTCGCGGCTTATTAGCTTCCATTGTACAAGACCTAGTCACGCACGCGAAGCAGAACAATATCATCATGCAGGACGTATATCTCATTTTGCATCAAATTACCAACAGGTTCACTGCTCTGTGCTTGGATGATTCCTGGTCACGAAAGATTGCTGGATGCGGTTGCATCAAGATGATGACTGAAACGCCTGAGGTTGGTGTCAAGTGGGTACGGGACCGGGAAATCGACCTCGTTCGTACTTTGCTTCACATCTTGAAGGACCTCCCCGCGGACTTGCCTCAGGACGTGGACGAGATCATCGGAGTTCTTACAGAGGTCCTTAGAATAGGAAGTTCCGACATTGATTTCCACTCTGATGCTGCGGTTCAGGCACAGATTCGAAGCAAGCTCATTGCTTTGGTCGGGGTGTTTTTCCCTGAACTTCAGAGCGCTGTGCCTGTTGTCCGTCAGGCGGCTCAGGCATGCATTGAGTTCTTGGTGCAATTGAGCGGAAGACCTGCCGTGGAGCTCCTTCTACCTCACCGGGACCGTATGTTAATCAGCATTTTCACTAAGCCCTTACGAGCTTTGACATTCCCAATCCAAATCGGGCTCATAGAAGCGGTTCGATACTGTGTCAGTCTCAACCCTCCGCTACTGGATCTCAATGATGAATTGCTCCGACTTCTTCATGAAACTCTGGCATTAGCTGATGCAGAAGATGCTGCCTTGCTCGGCCGAAGTAATCCGAGACAGGGCATAATCGAAATGACTAAACTTCGTGTCTCTTGCATCAAGTTGTTGACTGCTTCAATGCCTATGACAGATTTCTTCCAAAAACACCCTCAAACAAGGCAAAGGTAGGAATGTATATGCCCATCTATTTCTCAAATTTAACCATCACTCAGAGTCACCAGTGTCTACTTCAAATCCCTCTATTCTCCTTCTTCAGAAGTCAAAGACGTTGCTCACGAAGGCTTGAGAATGGTCCTCGCTCATCAGAGCAGGTTACCCAAGGAGCTTTTGCAAACTGGACTGCGCCCTATCTTGATGAACCTAGCGGATCCCAAGCGATTATCTGTCCCTGGATTGGAAGGTCTTGCTCGTTTGTTAGAACTTTTAACTAACTACTTCAAAGTCGAGATTGGCCACAAACTCCTTGACCATTTCCGTTTCGTTGCCGACCCTCAGATGCTACAGGCTTCATCCAGATCGCCGTTGGGTGAAAACGAGGGCATTACAAAGCTGGTCCGACTTGCAAATATCTTCCATCTCTTACCTTCTGCGGCGAATATTTTCCTCGATAGCCTGGTGAATGCCATTGTTCAGACCGAGGCCCAAATGCACTTTTCCGGCCAGAGTCCGTTTTCTGAACCCTTGGCCAAATACCTGGATAGGTATCCTGACGAAGGAGTGCAGTTCTTCATCGACAATCTGCACCTTCCTAGACATTTGAGAACCTTACGAAGCATTCTTCAAGCTAAGCTTTCTCCGAACGTGCAGCGTGTACTGGCTTCTCGCACAAACGTCATTCTAGGTTTGAGCCTCCATGGCAACGAATCTTCCTCTCGCATAATACCTGCACTTTCTCTGTTCGCGGATCTGGCAAGTCTCGATCATTGTTGGATTTTGGAGCATGACAGCGTGATCGAGGCACTTCTCACTTTGTGGGACACGGGTATGCAACAGCCAGAACGAGAGACTATCCAACGTCACACCTTGATCATGTCCATTTTTCGTTCGACCCTTGAAAAATCCTCGCGAATAGATCTCATATTCGCGCTCGTCGCTATTTATATCCGCAATTTGGAAATTGATACAGTGCGAACAACTCATTTCCTTTATCAACATGTTGCACTTAGCGAAGATTCTATCTTCCAACGAAACGTCCTCCTCCGGTTCTTGACATGGTTTGAGACAAGTTCGTGTACTTGGTCCCATAAGGCTTATTTCATACGCTACGTCGTCACTCCCACTCTACTGATTCACGCTGCACGGAATCCTTCCAAACAGCATCTTCTAGACATATCTTACATAGATCGTCTGCACAGTCTTCTTTGGCGGCGCATACTGGAAGAAAATCCCTTCGCAGAGACCGATGACATGTTCAAAATCGAAATTCTACATTTGACCACTGTTCTAGTTCAGCATTACTCCTCATTGGTGAACCATGTCCAAAAGGATATTCTTAAGTGTGCCTGGCATTTCGTTGGGTCTTGCGATGATCCAATCGTGAAGCAGACAGCATTCCTCCTGAATGCTCGTTTCTTTGCCGCTTTTCAAACTCCCGCCAAGTTCATTTTACGGACTTGGAGTGAACTACTTCGGGCACCACAAACGGAAGGTCGTGCAGTCCTACGACAGGAAGCTTTGGCTGTCCTTGCACCCTCCCTTCCTAATGAACCTGCGGAGAACGGCTTTCCAAAATGGGCAGTAACGGCGCGACGCTTGTTAGCGGACGATTTCTCGCAAACTCTCGCCATCTATCATCTCATGATAAAGCAGCCTGCTCTATACTACCCTGTGCGCCGACTCTTCATTACCTACATGGTAAATTCCCTAACCAAGCTTGGCTTGATGTCTACCAGCAATCATGAAACCCGACTTCTGTCCATTGATATATTGCAAGTGATATTCGACTGGGAGCAACAAGCTTTACGTGAAAGGGAAGGCAAAGATGTTTGGCTGACTCCTTTGGGATATAGAGAAAATATGGTTAGCTATCTGGTCAGACTATCCACGATAATAAATGATCCTCCCGGCCGAGCGACGTTGGTTCCTCGCGCATTGTCGCTACTTCAACAAATGGTGGGACCTAGTGGCTGGACAGATGTTGCCTTTGGTATGCGATTCTTCTCACGAGTGCTGGAGATGGTATGTAAAGACTCTTCACTATCCAAATACTTCCTTAATTTTTTTCTGCCAGAGTGATCTGACCTCCGAAACGGCGTTAGCGTCTGCCGTAGCATCCGCCAAGGTTCTTCAAGTTATAGCATCAGAGCAAAGCGACGAGTGGTGGAACTTGAATGGGGCCGTATTGCAGAAGCTCATTCGGAAAGGCCTGCTAACTGACGAATACGGTCTTCATGATGCCCTTCATCCAATCTTCGACCGCCTCGCCCGTATGTATCCTCTTCCAAAAGAAGAGGAAGACCCCCAAGGCGAGATGGGAGACTTCCATTCCTGGATTTATTCCTCCATAAGCGACGGTTTGCGGAATACCACGACGCTACGTGGCGTATTGATGATGCTGAAATCGATCGTCCAGGTAGTTCCAGAACGCATTGAGCATTTCAGCCCCCATTTGATGAAACTGCTCGGGAAAATTCTGAAAGAACATGTGTCTAGCTCCACCACCATTGTAAATGTAATGGATACAAGCGCTCGACTTCTCGTCTCGGTCCTCGATATCTGCGAAATATCGGTGGCTTTTCTAGGGGAACAGAGGAAGTGGCTTATGAGCAATCTGGTTGTTATGGTGGAAAAGTCCAAGAACGTCGCTCTTTGCCGTTACATTTTGGAATTAGTCAAGTCGTGGTGTTTCGTCAAACGAGAAGTCTACCCTACGATGAAGGAGAAGGCGTCGCTGTTACTCAAAATGGTAACTTTTGAGCTCAAAAATGAAGCTCTGTTCAACTCGTTCCTCGAACTTGTGTACAAGATCTACACTGAACCATCATTACGGCGGAGCGACTTGACTGCGCGCCTGGAGCCGTTGTTCTTTGTTGGATGTCGTTCGAAGGATTTTGCACTCCGTGAACGTTTCTTGGATCTCTTGGACGTCAGCGTACCTAGGTCACTTTTCAGCCGTTTGATGTACATCTGCGCAGTCCAGAGCTGGGAGCCTGTTGCTGATCACAATTGGCTGCACATTGCCCTTCACCTATTATTGGGTGCCACCGACCAAGACGGTTCAGTATTACCCGAACGAAGAATGTCCATTTCTCCTCTTATCACCCGTCCAAAAACTCAGGAGCTTGTACGTCCAATGCTGCGTTTAGTGTCAGCTACGCCTCAGAGTGTCCACGACATGTGGATATCGGTCTTTCCTGCTGCTTGGGCGTGCCTTTCCCGGCGTGAACAAGCCGACCTCACACAACATATGATCAATCTACTCAGTAAGGAGTACCACATCAAGCAAGCTGAAATGCGGCCAAATGTTATTCAAACTGTGCTTATTGGGCTGCATGCATGCACTCCTCCCATGATTCTTCCTCCCCATCTCATCAAATATCTTGCCAAAACATTTGGTGCATGGTACATTGCGTTGGAAATTCTTGCGAGCTCGCTGGAGTATCTGAAAGACGATGAGCTCACTCTCCGTGATAATGCCCTTGATTCTCTTGCTGACGTTTATTCGGAGCTTGCAGAGGACGATATGTTTTATGGCCTTTGGCGACGTCGCTGTCTTCAGCCAGAGACAAATAATGCCATTGCACTGGAACAAAATGGTATGTGGGATCAGGCAATGAATGCCTACGAAACAGCACAGCAGCGTGCACGGAGTGGTGCCATACCTTACACTGAACAGGAATATTGTCTATGGGAAGACCATTGGATTCTCTCGGCAGAGAAACTTCAACAATGGGACCTTTTATATGAACTCGGTCGTAATGAAGGGAATCACGATTCGATCCTGGAGAGCGCATGGAGGGTAAAAGACTGGCTGGAAAACCGAGAGGCACTCGAGGATCATATTGCTCAACTTCCCGAGGTGCCCACTCCACGAAGACGGGTCTTTGAAGCCTTCATTGCGCTGTTGAAACTCCCGTCACCCCTTGAGAAAAATTCCGAGTTTACCGTGATCCTTGAAGACGCCATGCAGTTAGCACTCCGAAAATGGGTCTCTTTACCTCCGCATCTGTCTCCGGCACATGTCCTTTTACTCCAACATTTCCAGCAGTTCGTTGAATTGCAGGAAGCTGTACAGATATTTGGATCTTTGGCTTCGACTAACGGTCAAAACCTTGAGAAAAAATCTTCGGAGCTCAAAATGGTTTTACAAGCCTGGCGGGAGCGTCTACCCAATGTTCACGATGATATCAGCATCTGGAGCGATCTTGTAGCATGGAGACAAAATGTCTTCCACTCCATCAATAACGCCTATATTCCTCTCATCACACCCTCAACGCAGACTGGTGCTGCGAACACGAATACGGCTGGTTATCGAGGATATCACGAAACGGCCTGGATAATCAACCGTTTTGCCCATGTTGCCAGGAAACACGATCTCCTCGATGTCTGCCACACAGCTTTGGCGAAAATTTATACATTACCCAACATTGAGATTTCAGAGGCATTCCTGAAACTCCGCGAACAAGCTCGCTGTTATTATCAAAAACCTAATGACTTACAAGCTGGACTGGAAGTTATCAACAATACAAATCTTGGGTACTTCTCCGTATCGCAGAAGGCTGAGTTCTTCACCCTCAAAGGGTTATTCCATGCTCGTTTCGGCCGCCATGAGGAAGCGAATGCTTCATTTGGCCAAGCGGTTCAGATGGACATGAGTCAAGCGAAGGCGTGGGCTGAATGGGGGAGATGGAATGACCGCATGTTCAAAGAGCATCCCAACGATTTATCATATGCGGGAAATGCAGTCAGTTGTTATCTTCAAGCTGCAGGACTATACAAAAGTGGCAAAAGTCGGCCTCTTCTTGCTCGAGTACTCTGGCTCTTGAGCATCGATGACACTTCCTTCACCGTTTCCCGTGCATTCGACACTTACAAAGGCGAGGCCGCATTTTGGTTTTGGATTACCTTAATCCCACAACTTTGCTCCTCTCTTTCTCACCGCGAAGTGAAACAAGCTCGTTACGTGCTGCTGAACTTGGCTAGACTTTATCCACAGGTGTGTATTTGCATTCACGAACATTCAGAGTTTTGACACAACCTTTATAGGCGTTGTTTTTCAATTTAAGGACTACTCGCGAAGAGGTACTCAGTACGAAGAGGATGGTATCCCGTCCTTCTGTGACCCCCGTCCGAGCCTCTGAGTCATCTTCGACAAACGGCAGTGGAAGCGATGTTCCCGGGTCAGGATCGGACCCAAATAACTCTCAGACCTCATTACCCTCTGCAGATAATGCCCAAGGTACCGGCGCATCGCAGAATGGGTCACAATTCGTGGCTGATACTGCTGTACACCGCCCAACTTGGGACTGTGTAGAAGAATTAGTCCAGAATTTGAAAACTTCATTCCCTCTTCTCATTCTGAGCCTCGAAACATTAGTGGATCAGATAATTAATCGATTCAAGCCAAGTCATGAAGAGGATATCTATCGGCACATCTGTATGCTACTACAAGATGCGTTACAGGTATGCCATCCAAATTATTTTATTTCTAATATTCATTCTGCCAAGCATTATATGGTCCGAGTAAATCAAACTGAAGACGATGGTTCGCTCACTGCTTCAACTGTTGCTAACCTACATCGTTTGGCACAAGGGATAACTCACCCTCAGGTTAAGGTATGGATGTTATGACGACGCCGATGATTTGTCTTCATCAATATTCATCACAGAAAGAATACGAAGAAGACTTTACCGCAGCCAAATTCACTCATTATGAGTACATTCAGCGTTTACAACAATGGCGGGACAAGTACGAAGTACTCCTCGACGGCCGTCCACGGGTTCAACCGCTCGATAGTCTTAGCCATTACCTCACCGAGTTCCAGTATAGCAAGGTTGATGAGCTGGATGTTCCTGGGCAGTATACGGAGGTATGCAAGTGGAATAATTTTCCAACACAATGAAACTCATGATTACTGTAGGACAAAGATAATAATCAGAATTTCATCAAGATACAAAAACTGGTGCCAAAATTCGAGAATACACGATCCCAGGGCTGCTGCTGGAAGCGCATCACCATTCACGGAAGTGATAATTCCCGTATTCCATTCCTTGTACAGCTTCCTTATCACAGAACATTCCGACGTGAGGAGAGAGTATCCCAAGTCTGCCGAACGTTCAACGGGTAAGCAGTTATGCTGTCGTCCAAACGAATATGAATCAAGCTATATGTTGCAGGGTTCTCGCTCGGAAAAAAGAAACTCGCAAGAGGAACCTCAACTTCCATTTACCAGCTGCAATATCATGTAGTCCAAACATACGACTGTATCAGTTGGATTCATCATACATATCGTTTTTAGATATATTCGAACTTCACTGCGAATCAATGGGTTTCCAGCGGGAGGATCCGATATTATACTCATGCGAAAAGGTTAAGAAAGTGATGCGGGAAGTCAAGCAGTCTGGGCGTCAGGTATGAATCATGTCGATGAGGTTGGGATTTCATATGACAAGATCAAATTCTAGTTCAACAAAACCGATTATCTAGCCTTGAAAAAGAATGTCGTCGATGAGGTCTCCAGCAAGATGGTTCCAGATGATGTGCTCAATCGGGTGAGTGCGTCTTTTAACATATAATACAAATGCTGAAATCTTGAAAAGTACATGATCCGGACAATGGATGGGCCGAGTTCGCTTTGGCGTATGCGCAAACAATTCGCCCTGCAACACGCAGCGAACTGTTTTATGACGTTCGTCTTCTTCATGTCAAGCCGCGGCCCGGCTCGATTCCACGTTTCACGTTCTACCGGGCTCACTGTCATGACTGAGCTGTTTGCAGGTTAGAACTTCGCTTGACCCGTAATCTGTTTATTAACAGTCTCTCAGGATTAGCAGCGCAACAACCAATATTTTCTTCCAGCGACGTCGTTCCATTCCGCTTCACTCCCTCTTTACAGACTTTCCTTGGCCCCATTGTCACCGAAGGCATATTCGCACCCAGTCTAATGGCAATAGGTCGTTCTTTGACAGAGACTGAGGTAAATAGGATCGACACATCCTTGTGAAAAACGTTACTCACCAACGCTACAGTATGCATTGGACACTCCTCTGCGTCTTTTCGCTCGCGACGAGATATGTGCCTGGCTTATACAACGTAATCGCCCAGTGACCGTCGATCAAAATTTCCGTCAGGCTGTCAACTTGTGCATCGACGCAGTGACAACTAGAGCAGAGGCTATGGCTTGTAAGGTAGACCGAGAACAGGTGCATTTGTAAACGACTTACCGCATTCAACGTGGCTGACATCCACTGGTAGGCAGCAACAGGTTCCGTCCCGGCGCTTCAAACCGTGACGAGCACGATCTCAGCAGCTACAAATCCCATTCAATTGACGAAGATGGGAGAGACATATTATCCATGGTTTTGACGATTCTTTTGTATTTTTAATAACTGTGTATATCAGACCCAAGCAATTGATGTATAAGATACACCAAACTGACAATCGGCAATAACAGACTGTCAGTTTTGGGGATGTAATGCTACATATGTGATGTATGACCAAACTCAGCTAAACCGGGAGTATCTTACTGAACCTTGTCATTTAGCGCTGAGAACCTCGCACGAACCCCTCTGTCTGTCGGAAAGTCTGAATATATCCTTCGCTCTCTAACATCATCTGGATAGATTTTTAAGTCCCTACACACAGGTTGAATGGGAATTAGGTTGCTTACATCTTCTGTCATGTTATACACATCAGATCCTGGCCTATTGTACATCATTGCGTTTGCAAACATTAGATAAATATCGCGTTGAAACTCTAGCGAGTTTGAGATGGCACCATCTTTGATTCTCGACTTGATAGTTTTGAGATCCATGGGACGTTTGACGATTTCGTGATAATCCGGCGCCTCCGAGTTTTTGATGGGGTTATGGAAGATGGTGCCGTTCCGGTGTGCGGATATTTGGGAATGGAGCATGCCAATAACATTCTGGAACCGTTTTGAAGCTTGATTGTCCTGGCGTCGTCTCCGAGATGAAGACGGGAGCCCTAAAAGCAATTAAGATAAGCGGAAAGTTTGCCGAATTTCCACTTACCATCTTCGTCATCGATAGATTCCGAGTCAGCCCGTAAACGCCTTAATTCTCGTGGGTTATCGTCTGAAAACGAAGCTCGGCGTTTACCTGAATGATTTGTTGCAATCTTTGGTGGGACGAATGAAACAGCAACGCACCCTGACGCTTGAACAGCACATCATCTGGTGCGGGGGATGCTTCGTCGTCAACCGTTCCTGGTGTTTGGACCAACTCTTCCGTCATGTTGTCACTCGCCTCTGGTGCCATTTCTGTATCTAGTATGGAAGGGGGACGCAGACGACGTCCTTTCTTCATTGGAAGAGGAGTACTGGCCTTGCGTTGGCGCTTTGCGGCTTCTGATAAAATCATTCAATAGGTATCCTCGAACGTGAGTGTATGTTTGATAATTACTAGCGCGACGTGCTCTTTGAAGCGGCTCATCTCCAGAGGTGACGCCCTCTTCGTCAAGCTCCATACGGTCATGTTCGGTTTCCGCGGTCGGGGTTGGAGCCTGACTAGAACGGGAAACTTCATCGTCTGCGTCAATGCATACCTCGACGATACTTCGTTGAGGAGCGTCGTCTTCTAATGGTCGGTTGTGTAGGAGGGGTGGCGTGTCATCGTGTGAGATGGCTAAAGATTCAACTTCGTCCCTCCCTTCTTTGTCAACATCTCGGGCTTCCGTATTGTTGTCGCTTGCCAGGGATGCTACTTCTTCAATATCGGAATGTTGCGGTGAACGTAATAGGTTTGCAGTCTCTTCGTTCGATGATTCAACCTGTAAGGATGCGTACATGAAGGAAGGAAATTCAAGGCAGACATAATGGCACACTTTATTAGAAGAGAAAGTAGAGCTGATTCCACTCAGATCAGCAGTAGAGTCTTCAACGTCCACTTTAGCTCCATTCTGCGTCGAATTGTTAAGTTTCTCCATTGACATACATGTAAGTACGCACTGTAGGCGCAGTCGCTTTACTAGCATTATTTTTCAGCTCTTCGATCTCAGATAAGACTTTCCTGATACCGATTGAGGTTGCAGTCAGCCTTACAAGTAGTAAAATAGGCGGCGTACTTGAATTTCTGTTCTTCGGTGCTGATCAAGTCTCGAAGCTCGAGAATACGAGCCTGGTAGTGTATCTGCGCAAGCTTGCGGTTGAGTGGAGCTGGAGTAAATACAATTTATGGCTCTGTGCATGAATAAAAATTACGGATCGCACAATGTCGTTCATTATCTGCCTCTGTTCTGTATTGTAGATCAGGATTGGTAAACATTGGGTCGTATAAGAGTAGCACGGACATTTCCAAAGAAGCATCATTCCTTAATTTTTTGTACAATGCTTCGCATAACTGGCGAGCGTATGAGTCTTGTTCGAGAAAAGCAGGGTCACTCCACTGACCTGAGCAGTAAAGAATGATTTCGGATGCCGTAGGAGGGGATGTTTCGACAGCAATTTTGCCACTGTTGGCCATGATGAAGCCCCGAGTTCGTACGCAGATTGGGCGAGAATGAGAGCGTCGAGTTTGGTAAAAGAAGAGAGGTCCAGCTCGGGTTGAGTCCTCTTTGCAAACCGTCCACTCATTTTCGTCGAGACTCGAGACCGATGTGAAATCACGAGACTAAGTTCCCCATTTTGATGTCCTCCTCGACAAGTCTGATTCCGGCCTTGGAATCTCTCGTATACTCACTTGTGCCAGCGTCAAGAAATGACGAACCACTCAGAAATGAGCTCGTAGCGCACTGTAAGGAGATCCTATCAAGGTCAATTCTGGATCGTTGCACAGAGTTACAAGGACTAACCTAACTTTCACTTATTTACAGTCGGATTGGACAAAGTCATGAGCCTGATATCGGTCATCTAGCTGACTTGGTGAAAAGACAGCGTATGGGCTAAGTTTGACTCGATGTGGTCTTTGTTGACTGAACATGCAGTGCTTCAGTCGTCTCCGTCTGGAACAACAGCTCTTAAATTCACCAATTTACTTTCGCGTCTTTTGGACCAGGTGCGCGTGAAAGGTTGTTATTACCTACTATCAAGTTGAACTGCGAGAAATAGCATGTCCTTTCTAAAAAACACGCGTCCATACAATTCCTTCATTCCCTTGCTTCATCGCGTCAACCATCGTCATCCGTCCCTTTCCTTCCTTCTCTCGTGCCTCCACCTCCTGCAAGACCGTCTCCTTCAACATCGCCCTCAGAAAAATTGCTACCACTGTCACAACACTTCAGCAAGTCTAGAGCCGAGAGGCTGAGAGAGTATCGTCAACAGGCTGGTCTGTGATAACTCACCAAGTGTACATAGGACACAACTGAATTTCTGGATGTCTAGGACGACCGTATCTGCCGGAATATCTCCTATTACGAGATACATTATATCTTTTGCAGGGCATTTCTGGGAAATTCATACGATTGTCCTCACAGAATGACAACAATCAGCTCGAGTTTGTAGACAACACTGTGCGTTTTTCTGTTGAAGTTCAGGTTACCTGCGAACTAACCACGCGTTCTAGAGATATGTTATCTCGGCTCCCACGAAGGCTCTTATTCATCGTCTTTCCGAAGTCGGCTATCTGTATACACGAGTCGATGCTTTTGTACGAGAACGAGAAGGGTCTACCGGGGTTGGGATGATCGAGCAAAGCCTGTGTCATCATCTACAGACCAAGCTTACCGAATATTATAGGCTTATTGCTGTTCTGGAATCCCAAATGCCCTCTGTGACCGTATCAGGGGAAGGGAACGCGGTGGACTTGCGGGAGCATGAAACCGGCTTGACGTTGCGGCGGTTGGATGTCTGGATCAATGAATGGAGGCTGCGAATGCGGATGATGAGTGTTTGCGTAGAGGGCGCAAGAGGTGCGAATCAAATAATCTTTGAAACACGGATGGATTATAATGTCAACTACAGAATCTCAGGGTGGTGCACTCGTCAATCTTATTCATAGTTACACCGACAACGGAGATCCATTCATACGGAAATTCACTGATCAGCTGTTAGAAGAGGTCTGTATGTATCTCCAAACCGTCTTTGCTACGCATTCATCTTCTGTCAGGTTTCCAAACCTTTTTTCTCTACACTACACAAATGGTTATTCTCTGGCGAGCTTTATGACCCGTTCCACGAGTTTTTTGTTGCAATGGATCCAAGCCTAGCTCATGTACAGTATATGCATCCTTCGTCGCTCACAGGGAACATCAATCAACTCGCCGGGGACAGCTTCGTTGCACCAGACCAGGACGACCGCGACCATCGACGAGGTGGTCTTACAATATGGCAAGCAAAATACAGATTTCAGCAAAATATGCTACCGATGTTTGTCGGCGAAGCATTTGGGCGCAAGGTCAATAAGCCTTTCTCAATCACCTCGAGTCTTTTCCAAAACGTTACATAGATCCTTTCAACAGGCAAGAGCTTGAATTTCATTCGGTATAGCTGCCACGACAGCGATTGGGTCGTGACAAGAGAAAAAATGAGCAACACTGGTGGATGTGAGTAGTTGATTCTTTTCAAAGCCAATCTTGCGAACATCAACTATTTAGCTCTCAAGTATAGCGATATCGCAGGACTGGAACGGTCGATAGACGCTGCATACTCGACTGCAAGTCAACGTTTATTTGACGTCTTCATCGACAAGTTCAAATTACTAGATCACTTGTCCGCCTTAAAAAATTATATGATGCTTGGACATGGTGATTTCGCAGATCAGCTTATGAATGCCTTGGGGTGAGACTTATTCTCAATTATCATAATGATTTTAAGAAATTGAGGTTTCCTCTGTAGGCCGAGTCTATCCCGTCCAGCCAACGCGCTATACCGACACAACCTCACCGCTACACTCGAAACTGCCATCCGTTCCTCTAATGCCCAATCCGATCCACCAGATGTCCTCCGTCGGCTGGACGCACGAATGCTCGAATACTCTCATGGTGAAATCGGCTGGGACGTTTTCACGCTCGAGTATAAAGTCGACGCGCCGATCGACACAGTCATCCACCCAGACGCGATGGTCAAGTACCTAAAACTCTTCAACCACCTCTGGCAGATGAAGCGGATCGAGGGTACACTCAGCCGCGGCTGGATGCGCGTTGCGGGCGGGGCACGGACAACGTTTCTACGGTTACCTGACCTTGAACCCTCATGGCATAAGATACGGATTATAATGGCGGAAATGATACATTTTGTGAAGCAGCTGCAAGCCTATTGTCAAATGGAGGTTATTGAGTGCTCGTGGAAGGTTTTAGTGGAGTTTTTGCACAAGGGGGAGGGTGATTTGGATGCGATGATCGATGCACATCGTACGTATCTGGATAGGCTGGTGAAGAAGACTTTACTGCTGAGCCCGAAGGCGGGGAGAGAGGTACGAAAGAAAGGCCCTGTTTGCGAGTTTTGCTGACGCGGCTTCGGTAGGAAAATGTCATGAATCAAGTGAAGGACTTGTTTGTAACTGTGCTTCAGTTCCAGGATGCCGTAGTAAGCAGCAAATGATATTCGCACCACTTTGCTCAGGTCCTAACGCGATTCGTAGGAAAACTTTTACAATTTCTGTCTGACAGAATCCACGCGAAGAGATCAAATGCTTGATTACGACCGAGGTCTTTACACCGGACCCCAAGACCCAGACTCGTCTCTCGAAGAAAATCTTCCACGGCTTCTCCGGCCGGTGAACGACTACGGATCGCAGTTTTCAGAAAAGGTGCAAGCACTCGTGGCAGCACTGCAGACACATCCAGATCTAGATTGTCGGTTCTTGGGAGTGAGGTTGAATTTCTCAGATTATTATCGAGGGAAACAACAAAAGGAGAAAGAGAAGGAGAGAGCAGAGACTGCAACACCCAAGTGATGAGTTTGTTGGTTTACATGCCCAGAGTGTATCTTATGCTTGTATCTCTATTGTAACACTTCCATGTAAATGGGCGAACCGTAGTTGTGAGTCAACCAATGCAATGCAAGTCTGCGGATCGCATAAAGGAATCCGCCTGTGCTCGAGGGTGGGAATTTTTTCACTTCTTCAGATATCATCTTGTGCTCGACTTCGTTATGGCATCCAGCGAGCTCCTCGCACAAATTCAAGCCGGAAAAGGCCTCAAGAAAGCGACAACTCGTGACCGAAGTGCACCAGCTATAGAAAAACCTAAGAGTGGAGGCGGAGGAGGAGGAGGAATCTCTGCAGGAGTTTCATCAGCTGAACCTGCAATGGGCATGGGTGCTGGTGGTCCCCCTCAATTGGGAGGCCTTTTTGCTGGCGGAATGCCCAAATTAAAAGCAGCTGGGCAGAATAATCTAGGTAAGCCTTCAATTGTGCTTTTCAACACAGACTAAGGTGTTGCATCAGCTAAACCACCAGCGTTGGGCAAACCTCCATCAGTTCCAAGAGCAGCTCCAGTGATCCCTGTAGCTCGTGCAGCACCGCCAGCGCCTTCGGCGCGCACGCCTGCTCCTGCTCGCGCACCGCCTCCGCCGGCACGCGCGCCTCCCGCTCCAGCCCGAGCTCCGCCAGTACCAACGCCGTCTGCCCCGCATCCGCCAGCACGCGCACCTCCCGCTCCTGCACGAGCACCCCCAACATCGACACCGTCTCCCCCAGATCCCCCTGTACGGACCGTGCCTCCACCTAGATCTGCGCCGGCCCCTCCCGTACAAAGCGCACCCAGTCTCCCTTCACGAAAACCACCTGTTGCTCCTGCTCGTCCTAGTCCTACTCCGCCATCACGTGCTACACCTCCACCTCCAATGCTGCCTCACCGTAGTGCTTCACCTGCTTCACCACTTTCATCCCTATCCCGACTTCCGCCTAGTATACCTTCTCGGAAACCTAATGCTCTAACTACACCGGGACGTGCACCGCCACCTCCACCGCCAAGACCATCGAGTGTAGTTGTTTCTTCGCCTGCAAAATCTCCTCCTCCTCCTGCGCCAGCTCGTAAACCTCCTCCTGTTGCACCACCACCTCGTGAATCGCGTCTAAGCACGCCTCTGGCATCTGTTGGCCTTGCCCCACCACCACCACCTCCTGCCGCCAGACCTCGGGTTGCTTCTTCACCTCTGCCACCTTCTCGGCCTGCAACTAATGGTGTAGCGTCGGCACCTGCTGCTCCTCGTCGTCAAAGTATGTAAAATGTCTCCTGTTTACAATCTGTGTGAATACTGATTTTATTTTGACTTATCAGTCCCCTCTCCACCTCCCACAGCTGGCTCACACATATTTCCAGTATCCGATTTTCCACCTCCTAGACCGTTCGTAGCTGGAGTGAGAACGTATCCCAATGGTCGACAAAGAGGAAGCGACTTTGATTTCGGATCGATGTAGTTTGTATCGCGTAATAGACTTTTTTTCGCATCTTTTCCCCAAGAACGGACGATGAACACAACCATTACTCTCGCGTTTATTTGCATTTGTACAATCTGGCCGATGTTGATGTTATTCTCCATTTTTTGGCACACTCATCTTACACTTCACCTCTTTCAGGCACAAGCTCCATCTCAGGTCTATATTTTTCTCCTCTCCTTCGCTTTTCAAATGAAACTGACTGCTCACAATGCTTTCTGATTGGGCCATTTCAGGAACACAAAGGCTGTTTTTTCCCAAGTTTCTCCGACCTTTCAGATCAACATCGCGCTAATGCTTGTTGCCATCAAAGCTGACGTTGGAGGAGGATGCTTGAGTAAAGTCAAGTCTCCAGTTTTTTCTGTTGTAAAAACACGTTGCAACTATTGACGTTCGTTTCCCATTTGTTACATGATGTATTACATCTGCATGGACCCTCATCGAAGGGTCGTCGTTCTAGGGTTTATGGGGGGACGATAAGGTTCCACGTATGAGTACACGTCGTCTCGGTGTATCACGGTGTATCAGTATTCTATTCCGATCTTTCTGCGGACATTCTGTCATTTGGAGCTAAAGCAGAAGTAAAAGTTCTTGCTGTCTTCGGGCTCACGTAAGGGGCTATATGTTGAGCTTGGTAAAGTGACACGTCAGTAGAAAAGTTGATTATAAAGAGCCGCAGGAGCGCCCGCAGACTTGCACCTCTTCTTTTTTTCTTCCTCGACGATGCGATTGTCAATTCTTTCGCCCGCATTGGCCGTTGTTTTTGCGTCTTATGCACTAGCTCAAGATGCATCAGATGTCCTCACCCTTACCACGTCTGATTTTAGCGCAAAAGTCGACAACGAGCCTCTCATCCTTGTCGAGTTCTTTGCTCCTTGGTAAGTAAGCTACCAAACAGTGCAGCCTTTTAGGTTTTTCTCATTCTGCATAACGTAGGTGTGGTCACTGCAAAGCACTCGCACCTCACTATGAGGAAGCAGCTACTGCTCTCAAAGACAAGGACATCAAGTTAGCCAAGGTTGATTGTGTCGATCAGGCTGACTTGTGTCAGGCCAATGGTATCCAGGGATACCCGTGAGTGGTTTTGTGTCTCCTTGCTCTTACGTCTCGCTGATAGTGTCCAGAACACTGAGGGTATACAAGAACGGCACTCCTTCCGATTACCAAGGTCCTCGCAAAGCCGATGGGATCATCAGCTACATGGTCAAGTACGTATCTACTCAGCAGCCGTAGCACATTCCACTCATCATCAACCATAGGCAATCTCTTCCTGCTGTTACCGAACTGACTCTTGCCAACATCGAGGAATTCAAAGCCGCCGACAAGTTCGTCGCCATCGCATACGTGTCATCTGCCACCGATGCTCCTGCCGTTGCATTCAGCCAAGTTGCGGAGACTCACCGGGAGGACTTCCTCTTTGGTTTGTCGACTGACCAGGACGTTATTGCTGCCGAAGCTGTCACTCCTCCTGCTGTCGTTGTCTACCGTTCATTTGACGAGCCCCGTGTGGCTTACCCTTACCCTATCCTCGACGCAAAACCTGAAGACTTCGAAGAATGGATGGCTGACCTTTCCATTCCTGTCATTGATGAAGTCTCCAGTGACAACTATGCCGTCTACGCTTCGAGCACGAAGCCTCTTGCATATGTATTCCTCGACCCTACAGCTGAAAACAAGGAAGAGATCATCGCTTCCGTCCGTCCTGTTGCAGAAGAGTACAAATCGAAGGTCAACTTTGTCTGGATTGACGCTATCAAATTCGGTGACCACGCCAAAGCACTTAACCTCCAGGAGCCCAAATGGCCGTCGTTCGTTATCCAGGATTTAGAGAAACAGCTCAAGTATCCTCTTGACCAGAGCAAGGATGTATCCGCTGAATCTGTCAAGGACTGGACCAAGCAATTCGTCAGTGGTGAACTTAAACCTGAGCTCAAGAGCCAGCCGATTCCCGAAGTCCAGGACGAGAGCGTCTATAATCTCGTCGGTAAGGAATTCGAGGAGGTTGTGTTCGATGACTCCAAAGATGTCTTTGTCGAATTTTACGCTTCATGGTAAGTGTTCGATAGCGCGATTCATCGTGGTTTGCTTGTAACTGAATCTTCCACAGGTGTGGTCACTGCAAACGCCTAAAGCCCACCTGGGACCTGCTCGCCGACAAGTACGCTAGCGTGAAGGACCAGATTATCGTCGCGAAGATGGAGGCTACCGAGAACGATCTTCCTCCTTCTGTTCCTTTCCGTGTTGCCGGTTTCCCTACTCTGAAATTCAAGCCCGCTGGTTCGAGGGACTTCCTGGACTACGAGGGTGATCGTTCTTTCGAGTCCCTTGTTGCGTTTGTTGAGGAACACTCCAAGAACTCGCTCGAGCCCTCGGTCGTTCTCGAAGGTCAGGCACAGACACATTTTTCTGCTGGGAACGCGTCGGCCGAGAAGCACGATGAACTTTGAGCGGTAGTTGAGATGAACTGCTAGGTCTCTTAGGTCCTCCGAACACTATTCTCTGGGCAACATGTAATTGTACAACTATACACTTTAGTAGCGTAGCTTTAGCTTTCACGTTTTGCATGGGATGCTTAATTTCACACTATTTATCTTGCATGAAAACATTTTCTATGTCTTGAGTACAAGTTAACGAGGATTGATATATTGGAATATTATTGAGCAAACGAGCAATAATTTTATATGTCGTGGATTCGGAATGTGCCCCGCTTGTTTCGATTGCATCATCAACAGAGCTTGACTTGATCACGGACGTGAATTATCAATGTCCGTTCCATTTGCATTGCTTAACTGAGGAGATCTTTGTGCTTTAATTAAGGTATAGACCTGGTACTTTTTGCTCTCTCATCCCCGTTGAACTTACCCACTAAATGTGGTGGTTTGTCCTAGTGTTTTAACAAAAACTGCTTCAATTTGCACCTTTTACCCGTCCTCTTGAACACCAACCAGACCAATCACTGAACGTCTTACAACTAGCTGTCTAGGCACACCTTGTTCCGACGTTTCGATTTCGAGCAAACACAATTTTTTCTCGCTCCGTGATTCCGCCTAGGCCTTTTGCTTCGTAACTTTCAACTTTCATCAACATCATCCTCTGTCAGCTATCGCGACTTTCCCTAACACAACCAGAATACTCAGCTCTTCTGCTATCGATCATGCCTCACAATGGTCGTAACCACCAGCGAAGACCGAGAGGCAACAAGGACGACGACAGGTCGGCCTACTCCCGCGAAGACGACACTTCTTACTATTCGCGCTCACGGCAATCGGATCATAGATATAGAGAAAACGCTTCTGGCTCTGGGAGGCATTCGTATGATGCGGGCAGTAGGGAAGTGTCGTCGTCAAGGGTGGTGGATTCTTCATGGCAGCACACAGAATATAGTGGAAACTTTCAGGACCGGTACCAGAACAAGGGCAGAAGAGATGACTACGACGCTGTAGCAGTGTTAGACTCGAGAGAAACAGATGTCGGATGGTCTTCACGCCGTTCCACGAACGATGCTGACCTTTACTCGCATCCACAGCGTGAAGAATGGCCTCCACCTCCACGTTACGAATCGAATTATTCTTCGACTTCATACCAAGACCAATATCAACCTCCAGCGTCAAATTCGTATCCTCAACCACAACCTTGGGAAGACGATCTAAGACACCACGACGACCGAGTCCAGGACCAGAACTCTCATCGCCAGAGCTCGCGAGGGGCTGATGCGAGGTGGCAGCGGGAAGAACGTGCTGTTTATCGTCAAGAACAGGACAACGGTTGGGAGCCTCGACGTCCAGAACAAGACCAGAGACAGAATTGGGATGAGAATTCTGTAGACCGTCAGTGGGAACCTGCTCATCACAGCTGGGATTCGTCCCAGCACGGTTTGGATTCTTCCCAACGCTCTCATGGATATAGTCAGCAAAACGGACACCGTAGCTCTTCCAACAGAAAAAATTCTAGAAAGAGTGATTCTCATAGCAAAGTCAATGGTAGTAACAAGGATTGGAGAGAAGTAGACGAATTAAACAAGTATGTTCCTTTTTTTTTTTTGAGAAAAAAAATTTTAACGTTCACTTGTCTTGTTTTTTCTTTCTTCTCAGCTGGTCAAGACGGGAACGACAACGAGATTTTTATGATCATAGGTATGACCGTCAAGCGTCAACTCGTCGAAAACACAGTCGCTCTTTTTCTCGCTCCCGCTCTCCTGCAGAATCTCACTACTCCCATCGTTCTCGAAGGCGGACTCCGTCTCCACAACCACTCCGTGTATCCACTCGACCGTCTCCCTCTTACACTCACTTCGAATCCCCCCCTCCTCCGAAGCGCCGCAGGCGTGACTCTAGTCCTCCTTTAGTCCGTAGCGTTTCGCCGCCGGATCCCCGGCGGGATCATGAGCGGGGACGAACTGGATGGACTCCCCCTCTACCTCCGGTAGAGAACAGGTCTCCGGTCTCTCCTATTTCATCGTACAGGAGGAACGATAAAGTAGGTTTTCACAGAAGCGTCTCGCCCACTGGAGACTCTGTCCGCAGTCATAGAGTTAGAAGTCCGACTCCTGTCAACCATGCTCGTGCTCCGAGTCCTCAACTCCCCGACCCTGCTCCTACTCCCATTCCTTCTGTTGACATCCCTCCTCCGGAACCGAAGCCTGCACAGGCCACTCAGGATCCCCCGTCCCAGCCTCAGCAGAAAGGAAAAAACAAGAAGGTATTTCAATTTCCCCCTCTTCCTACATCACACCTTTTCTCAATTCTGGCCCTAGAAAAATAAGCGGAAGAATGCTCAGACTGCTCAGGATACCCAACCTGTCCAGACTGCGCAAGTTGCTCAGGTTTCCCAAGCGACCAATCCTGCCCCACAAATATTGTCGCAACAGATGCCTCCACCTTCACATCCTACCCAATACCCTCATAACCAATATGCGTATCCTTATCAATATCCGGCACATTACCCGGCACAATATTATGCGTTTCCGGTACCATCTAGGGGGGCAATGGTATACGGAGCCCCTCAAATGGCACATCATCATCTTCCTACTCATACCCCACCACCCCTCCAATCCCCGGCGCTTCCGGCCTCCTTACCCGAACGTCCCCCGCAACCTACTTCCTCACTTCCTCCACCTTCGGCATCACTCCCTCCCAAACCCTCCACCAATGTAACGCCCAATTTACCCAATCACGTTGAGCCTCAGAAGAGTCTTACGATACCTGTCCCAGGTTCCTTTATTCCGATACGGAACACTGCTCTGAAGCCACCCAAATCTTCGCTGAAGCAATTTTTCCCTGAGTCAACGGAGGACGAGGAATCTGCCTCCAACACGCCACAGGAGCAGCAGGCTCAGACAGAGGTTGAAGTGGTCGGACGAGATCTACAGGTCACACCTCCCAATCACCACTTGATAGACGCACCGCACTTTGTGCCCTCTTCGAACCAGTTACCTCCGCCGTCACCAAAACAGTTTTCTGTCTCTGAGCACGGAGGTCAAAAGACGTCCAAAGAACCAACACCGGTACCTCAGGCTGAGGAGTCCTGTGTCCCTGTGCAACCGTCAGATGCGGTTGCTCCCCCTCCGCCCCGACCAGAACTTTACTCTATTGTCGGTCAGGTTGGAGAGGGAACGTTTGGCAAAGTGTACAAGGCGCGGAATGCGATTACTAATACTCATGTAGCATTGAAGCGTATAAGAATGGAGACCGAGAAGGATGGGTTCCCTGTCACTGCGATGCGCGAAATCAAACTTCTACAGTCCCTAAGACACGACAATGTTGTAAGGCTTTATGAGATGATGGTTTCAAGTGGTATGCATTTTTATCTTTTGCACCTTCTCTGTTAATTGTAATCTAGGATCTGCGTACATGGTTTTCGAGTACATGGACCACGATTTGACGGGTGTTCTCGCCCAGACACAATTCCAGTTCTCTGCGGCTCACCTCAAATCCCTCTGTCACCAGATGTTTCGAGGCTTGGCTTATCTTCACCACAAAGGAGTTATACATCGTGACATCAAGGGTTCAAACATCCTTATCAACAACCTAGGCGAGTTGAAGCTAGCTGACTTTGGGTTGGCCCGATTTTATCAGAAGAGACGGAAGGCTGATTACACGAACCGTGTGATTACTCTATGGTATCGACCACCCGAGTTATTGTTTGGAGCAACCGTGTATGGGCCGGAAGTGGACATCTGGAGTGCAGGGTATTTTCTATATCGAGTCCACACGGATCTCAGTATTGAATCTTGTGTTAGGTGCATAATGCTGGAGCTTTTTACCAAGAAACCAATATTTCAAGGTAACGACGAGCTGTCCCAACTTGAGGCGATATATAAGGTATTTGGAACGCCGACCCTTCAGCGTTGGTCTGGCTTTGCGAATCTGCCCTGGTACGAAATGGTCAAGCCGAAGGACACCATCTCAAACCGTTTTCGGGAACTTTTCCGCAAGTATGTTGTGTGACTGTGCCATCTCGAATAATTGATGACAGGCGGTTTTTCTATCACAGATGGCTGTCGCCTGCAGCAATAGACCTTGCAGATCAACTGTTAGACTACGATCCTGCCAAGCGTGTTACCGCGGCTCAGGCGATGGACGCACCATACTTTTTAACGGAAGAACCTATGGCAGAAAAACCCACCAGGTAAGGTTATCTCGCGAACTTGCTTCTTGTCTGATCTTGCCTACATGGTCCCCTAGTCTTGCTACCCTAGAAGGCGAGTGGCATGAACTGGAAACAAAACGTGCCAAGAAGAAGAAGCGCGAGTAATATTACAGAGATTGATCCGTTTATGGAGTGTATGTACATTATCAAAACTATCGTATCATCGCTGCAAACCTCTCAAACATTGTCTATGCCTGCACAGGCACTCTGACTAGACCTCGTTCTGTCAAATGCTGGACGATGGATTCGACCTGGGCATTCTACATCAGTATAATGTTCATGGTCAATTGGAATGAGATGGTCGTACGTTTGCGGCAGTTATTCGGATTTGTGCGTCCCAACGCTTTGTAAAAGGAGCGCCAGTATCCTCTGCTTCCTCGACCTCTCCCAGACCTCCTGCCTTCCCCTGGGCATCGTCTTCCTCGTGGTTCCCCTCGAACCAGATGAGCTTATCCACCTGGTCAATCGTACCTCGCAGTCGACCTTGTTCTATCATTTTCCGAGCCATATTTTCTGCAGCGCCGGGAGTCAAATCAAGTAGAGCACCGAGACCGCGAAAACTGATGTTGTGGTATATTTTGGAACTGGCGAGCAGGTTGTGCTCCATGACCGCACGGTCAAGGACAGTAGCTGGGGCAGTACGCGTGCTTATAGGTGGATCGCTACGGGTATCGATTTCTTCATCGTTGGTAGATGTAGCGACTCGATCATTGGAAGAAATAGCTATTTTGGCTAGTTGATGAGGCTTGAGAGTGCCTTCAAATTCTTTAATTTCTGTTGGTCGGAGGATGTGGTCCAAAAACATCTTAGATAAGATGTTGTAGGTGGGGAGTTCGGTAGTTCGCTCGTCACGGTATAGCGAAGCTAATACGCGAGATCGATTAGGACCTGCTGGTGCTAGGACAGCGGCGGTCACTGCAGCCATTCTAGGAACAGGGATAAGACTCGTGTGATACGTTGGATGTTTATGCTACAAGTGGAAACTCACAGCATGTGGCGTCGCTCTTCCTCGTCAATATCTGCCACGAAACTGAGTTCGTGATAGCGGCTCGCTGCTTCCAAAAATTTTCGACTGTAGTCACTAATTCTAGCTTGACATAATTTAAATTGCAGTAGGGTTTCTTTATCGGTTGTAGAATGAACGAGAAGTTGTGCACGATTGAAGTATGATTCCGCTTGCACAGAGTCCTCTTCTTCTAACAGCAGACGGACTATTCGCACATATACTCGCATCTTCTCGCCATCAGGTAGAGATCTACGGTTTGATTCTTTAACAGAAGATAGTGAGCAAGAAACAAGCCACACACCTTTGGTTAGAATCTAATTGTATGCCCATCAACACACGAGCAGCATCGCTCCATTCTTCTTCATTTTCATATATATCTGCCAATTGGAACCTTAAATTGCTGACCTTAAGGCATATTGTCAGTGGCGCTGTCTGGTTCGCCTTTCTAAAACTCACTTGTTCCTCGTAACTGACTATCTTGGGTTGAGTAGTTTCTATAGTTTCTTGTACTACGCGCTTTCGCACTTCAGGATCCGAGATAGTACCATCTCCAACAATTCTGACAAGCTCAGACAGTACTTGCCGACCGACAACGAGACCAACTGATTCCTGGTTAACAACAAAGCCCACTAGGGTTGGTATATCCCGAGCGACTGTTGATTGATCAGAACGAGATATTATCTCATTTATAAGTGAGATGAAGGCAGGTCCTTTGTCCTTTTGGCCCAAGGCTGCTGCTTGCTCCAATCGACCTTCCATTTCAGAATTTGTGGAGGAGGTAAACTTCGAATTTTGACTCTGGAGAAGGAGAATATTCACACACGTGATCTGAATTGGCCATTGTCAATGTGATGAACATTCAAGTTAGCCTATAACTACGGTTGCCGTTTCCAGTTTATTTCGATTTTTTTTTTCCTCTGCTACGGTTCGCGCGATTTCTGCAGGCTCTGGACGCATTTTGCTAAAAGTTTCCCGACTTCCGAGTTGCCGGTGTTACTATATTTGATACTTTTCCGTTGTGGTTACCAATCATCCCTGTGAATTCAGGTATACCGCCTCATAACTGATCCAATCACTCATGAGCACTTAAAGACACGGTATTCCCCAGCCAATCGCTTTCTTACCTCCCCTTTCGTTTTCGTTCTACTGTTTTCATTCCTTCCTTTCCTTTACGGTTTCCCCGTTACCTGGTGTAATGTCACGACTCACTGCGTCCCCATTCCACAAACCGTCACCATTTGAATTTCCTAGGGCACCATTGAGCCCCCCGGAAACGATGTCCGACCATTTGGGCTCAGCACATCCTGCTACAATTTCTGTCTTAGGTGTAATGCCTGTAGAGCCGTCTCATATGGACACCGAACCTACCTACCATTCTCCAACCCCCGAAAGCGCAGGAGCCCGTTTTCGTAGGGTGTCAAGTCTGGCATATCACAGCTCAGGTCTTCGGGAGAACCGAGAGAGAGGGGTACAACGAAGCTCCAAGTTTTTTGTTGTCGTTATTCCTCCCCCGGCATTGCTCCAAGAACACGGTCAGCTAGGACATACATTATCTCCTGGTCCTCGACATCGTCTTTCTCAGGGAATGCTGTTGCCTCTGTTCCCCACGGTAAGGGTTATTGTTTCACCAGGGTCGTCTTCTTATAAACAACGATAATCTAGATGTATGGCCAGCTTTCCGCTATTGCAAGGGAATTCAATTTCCCTAGTACTACTGGGATATGTCTCTACTTTCATTTCACAGAAAATGGGATTACCGCTACTCCCCGCATCTCCGATGAATCCTGGCAAATGATCTGGAGCAATGTGTTTGATCCTTCTTTCCCTGCTCCCCGAGTTCCTATTGTTGGAAAAGTGGAATTCGACATCGACATACGGCATGCACGTTGGTATTCAGCTTGGATTGCGTCTACCCACCGAGAGCACGTAGACGTCCCGGCATCTGTAGGCCCCTCTACAGCACCCTCCTTAGCCCACTTCAGAGGGGACAGTAGAAACACAGAATTGGAAATCAACTTCCAAGATGATCAACTAGATAATGAGTCCATCTCTCCTCCATCGATTACACGCCATGGTCGCCATGTACCAAAGAAACTATCATTGGTGGACCGACTTGACTCGTCATTTCGTGCGGTCGCAAGAACTGCTACTGCTGTTGCTCATATTTCTCCAGAGCACTCTGCTTCAGCCCGCGCGTTATCGCCGATATTTCAGGAAGATGAACCAAAGACTGCAAAGCTCGAAGACAGTCTTGCCAAACGAGTAAAAAGCTGGCGCGCCAGTGCCTCCTTGACACCTAGTGCTCTTGCCGCTAAAGGTCAAACTAGTCTAGAGCCTGCTAATCTTCCGAACACGATGTCCTTGGACGGTGTCGTTGATGGCGAAGACATGGAGGAACTCAACTTGGAAGATTTCACCTGGTCTGTATCTTCTTTGGGTCCCAATGATTGGGAGGAAGGATCAGTTGCATCAAGGCCACGGCTCCCGTCTGTTCATTTGGCAAACCGTATGGAGAGTTCTGTGTGCATGACTCCCTCAGTTTGCACCTCTTTTGGCCCCTCGGATTATACGTTACCATCACCCATACCTAGCTGGGCGCGTGTTATGACTCCCGACATTGCTCATCGTATGTATGAAGACTGTCCACCAACCCCTAGTACCGCGACCAGCTGGGGACCTCCGTCCGAATATCCCGCTTCTGCTATCAGTTTCAGCAGAGTTTCTTCCGTGGACCTTGGTGACCGTGCTGTCTTCAGTCCGCCTCCAACTCCCATGACAGCTACATCCTGGGGACCACCTTCCGAGTATCCGCAGTCTCCAATGAGCTTTGGCAGAGCCCCTTCAGTACATCTCGGTGATCGTCTCGTCTTCAGCCCGCCGCCAACTCCTTCCACTGCAACGACTTGGGGGCCTGCGTCTTGGCCCTCTAGTCCTGTTACACCCTTCTACGTCCAGACCCCTGACGTAGGCCAACGTGCGTTTGACCCCGAGGATCTTGCGTTGCCGAGTGCTCCTTGGAAACAGGTGTGGCCTTACCACCAACAGCATTTGGATACAGTATCAGGTCCCGAGAGTCAAGTATGGCCATTCAACTCAGCCCACGCTCCCAGCGCTGAGTTAACCATGCCGGTTCATGCTCCGTGGGGACATTCATGGCCTTATCACTCGTATGCTAGTGAAAATCTCTCTCCGGTCACAGTTCGGCCCGCGTGCTCTTACCCATCGCTAAAGATTTGTGCGTCCCCCTATCGTACGTGTAATTCGAACTGACAAAGGTTTCTCTCAGATCCGTCTGTTTACCCATATTTCGATGATCTTTACCCTATTGAAGTTTTGAGTGTTAAGTCTACCATGTACTTGAGCTCAATCGATATCTATCCAGTGGTCGATCAATATCACATGTTGGACAAAGTGGTCAACGTCAAGGTAGTTTCAGCTTGGCCCACTTTCGAAATATGTACGTCTACCATGAAGTTAAACTGCTCTATCCCTGTTGATCTCATTCTGGGCCTGTAGATCCACCTGTGACCGTCGCGGAGCAGTCGCAGAGCCTATATACTCGACATATATCTACCCCGGTGTCAGTCCGTCTTCCATGCTCCTACCCGTCGCTGAAGATTTGTGCGTTCCTTCTCGTACATATAAGTTGATCTGACGCAATTTCCTATCAGATCCGTCTGTGTACCCATATTTCGATCTCTACCCCGCAGAGGTTTTGACTGTCAAGCCTGTCTCGTACCTAAGCTCAATTGATATCTACCCAGCGGTGGATCAACATCAGAAGTCGGACAAAGTGGTCAACGTCAAGGTAGTTTCAGCTTGGCCCACTTTCGAAATATGTACGTCTACCATGTAGTCAAACTACTTCAACTCTGCTAATATTATTTTGAACCTATAGATCAACCTGTGGTCATCGCGGAGCAGTCGCAGAGCTTGGATACTCGTCATGGATCGGTCCCGGTGTCAGTTCGTCTTCCGTGCTCCTACCCATCGCTGAAAATTTGTGCGCATTCTTACCATCCATCCATAAAATCTGGTCTGATGACTGAATATATCAGATCCATCAGTGTATCCATATTTCGATCTTTATCCCGCTGAGGTTGAGCCTACTTCCTACCTAAGTACCCTCGATATCTACCCAGTTGTGGATCAAGGACATCAAGGACATCAATTGAGTAGAGTAATTCACGTCGAGGTCGCTTCAGCGTGGCCCATTTTTGAGATATGTATGTACACTAACCATCTGTCATTTTCTTCTTCGTTGACTAGTTCCCGAATTGGCAGATCCATCGGTAGACAGCGCTGAGAAATCGCACACTATGTATGCCAGGACTTCACCTGTCTCAGTTCGCCTTCCATATTCTTATCCGACATTGAGACTTTGTGGGTTGCTATGCTGTCTACAAAGCTTGAGCTAATTCTATAATTGTTCTTAGATCCATCTGTGTACCCATATTTTGATGACCTCTACCCCGCGCAGCCTTCCATTACACGGTCTTATCCAGATTCGTTGATTGCCTACCCAGCGATAAAACAACTGAGCAAAGTGGTCCACGTCAAAATCGTCTCCGCATGGCCTGTTCTTGAAATCTGTTCGTCAACCAACCATGAGTCAACGTACCGCTGAATAATTCTTGAATAGATCCTCCTGTGACGAGCATTGAGCAGTCCCATAGCGTGCATACTGGCCACGTATTCTCATCGATTTCAGTTCGTATTCCATGCACCTACCCATCTCTGAAGATCTGTGAGTTTCCAACCTCTGAATTCATCCAAAGTTCGATTAAAGCTGGTATTTTAGATCCTTCTGTGTACCCATACTTTGATGATCTTTACCCCGCTAAACCTCGAACGGAAGAGACCGCTCCTTATCCTCAGATCTATCCACCAACGAGTGGACGTCAGGACTCCGCTATTCTCGAGATATATCCTGCAATGGGAAAACCTTCTTTGAAACCCATTACCCAGGCTTCATTATCTTATCCTTTGAGCGCCTTCGAAATTTGTCAGTCTGGTCACATTATGGAAGCTACTGCAACTGACATCGATTTTGCAGATCCCCCGGTGAAATCTGAGGCGGCCACACAAAATTGGCATTCTCTTATTGGAGGCAAGCCAGCTGGAACTGTGGACCCGTCATCGGCATACCCCATCTTTAATTTGTGTTGGTGACTTTCGTTTTGCCGTTGTTGATTGAACTCAATTTTGTTTCAGACCCTGCAGTGTATCCACGTGACTCTTCTGCATTTGCTCACCCAGTGGTCTTCGCGGTTTCCGAAGCCTGCAAGACAAGGCAGTACCCAGACTTTATCCTCTATCCCTGTCGTCAGTATCCGGATTTCAATTTATATCCTCCCCCAGAGAATAAGGATCATAGCTTACCAAAAACTGTTGCAAGATATGGCGTGTTTGATTTATGTACGACCTAGAAAACCTGCGTTATTGAAACAGCTCTGCTCATTTCGCTTTCTAGATCCGGCGGTTTATCCTCATATATTGCCCTATACTCCCATGATGTCTATCGTTAGGCCATCAAAGTCGTCTTCGAGTAGGCGTGTCGCTCGCTCTCATAAGAGTCTTCACGCTGAGGTATTCCCTCATGGCTTCGTATCTACTCCAGCCGTAATGCTACAGGAAGATGTCAAGAAGATTGTTGCAAATCTCAAAGGTCATCGTTCGCATCGCGAACTTCATGACGAGGTATTCCCAGATGGCGGAGTTTTCACTCCTAGTGGAACAGTGACACCGAAAGTGTCCCGGACTTCGACTCGCCCAGAAGTACCTCCTCGTCCAATCGGAGCGCGCGTTAGGTCTGGTTCTATTTCTCACCGGCCGCTTAGCTTTGTGGGTCCTCTGCCGTCCTATGGACTTCCTGCACGACCAAACGTCCGTCTCTCAACCTATAATGAAACTGTTTCTGCCCCTACAAACACTTCCATAGGCTCAATTGACCGTAGTACATACCCTGTATCGACCGTGTCTACTCCATCCAGTGCTCCCTTGCCCATTCGTAGCTCCACAATTCGAACAGGTATACCAGGTACATCTTCGACAGACCCAGGACTACAAAGCCCAGCTCCTTTGAGAAGGGTGTCGTCTTCCGCTGCTCCGACGAGGACTTCTTCTATGCGGAGTGCTAATACTGGGCTTGCACCTGTAGCGGAGGGAGCTAATAGTTCACTTGAACGTTCGGCCTCGATGGGTCTTCGTCGACCTGTGATACCATCAAGTAGAAATGACGAGCCCAGGACTGTGCACAAGAAGCGAGATAGCGTCGTTCTACGGAGAATTAGGGCTTTTGAAGAAAGTGAGTGATCTGAGAATTCAGTTTAAATGTATCTAATAAATTTTCATTAGCGGATCCAGATTCAACGCGCCACTCCCTCAATAGGACTCTGAAAGAATTCCCCTTGCCTCCCCCTCCCCCACCTCCTACCGGCAGTCTTCCTCCTGTGCCTATACGCCGTACCCCAATCTAGGCCGTGATTTATTGAAAGGATTGATTTCCTGTATTTTATTGTCTAATAATCATCGATACACAATTACTTTTTGTCGTGT
Organism: Lentinula novae-zelandiae; assembly: GCA_027921425.1. Classification (NCBI taxonomy): domain Eukaryota; kingdom Fungi; phylum Basidiomycota; class Agaricomycetes; order Agaricales; family Omphalotaceae; genus Lentinula; species Lentinula novae-zelandiae. Next base: position 64,743 of record MU823411.1, read on the forward strand.
CAAATCGGAGTTCTGTATTCAAGTAAACTGAGCAATGATATATGTAAGTAAGCAAAACTAGTTATAAGGTGGTGGCTGATCAGCTGTTGAATCTAAAACATGACCTGGACCAGAAATAACATGGTCCTCTTCAATATCGGTGTTTGCTCTTTCTCGTGCTTCCTTTCGTGCTGCAATCTCTGCGCGAGCTGCTCTTGATTGCCTTTCCCTTTCGTCGTGTTCCATTTTGGTCCTACGATCCTCCATGAATGCCAATTGTACCTTTTCGATTACTTCTGCTCTGGCTTCTTGCACAGTTTGTTTCGATACTGACGCCCGTGCCTTCTTTTCCTCATGCAGGTCCAACGACTCCTTCAGCATCGCACTCCCAATCTCGAGATCTGACATACGCTTCGGATTGAAAACGAAGTACGGTTGAACTAGATACGAAATCTTGTTATGAGAGATTATCGCAAGGAACTCTAGAACTCACAATCCACGACCTAAACAAGCCATATCCATACGATTGAGTACCTGGAATAGAAGTTTCAGAGGATATCAACGCGCACCTCTGGATGAAAACCGAGCTACGTTGCGCCACAGATGATGATGAGATAACCATCTACTACATACAATTTGACTCAACTCACTTCTCGAAGGAATTCTACTGTGCCCTTCGGGGTCATTATATGTTTCTGTATCTGTCTACAAAGCCAGAAGTGTTGGAATTGGAAGACGATATGTAGCACTCCTCAAAAACCTACGTATTCGTTGTCCTGAACCGCTGAAATTTGGGGTTTTCAGGTTCCCGAATCAAGTTCTCCGATAGCTTATACAGAATCTTGAGAAGCGATCAGTTCTTTCAATATATTGATAGAGGTCGGAAGCTAACCTTCATTGACTCTACGGCTTCTGGCTCTGGATTTGGTCGCAGGATACCAGGATCTATCAGTCTTCGGAATTTTTGGCGCTTTGCGTGCTCTGCAGCCATTTCAGCTGGAGAGGGACCATGAGACTGCTGCGCGCTCAACCGTCGCTCTACGGCTTCAGCTAAATGGCTGTGTGGAGGGCTTTCCATTATAGTAAACAGTAGACAGGCAAATAGATATTTAGCTCTGAGCAATATTGCTTCTCACCACGTGTACTGAGTCAAGGTATATATTACAACAAGCTTTAGAACCCGTGCCTTCACCACGGTGGCTCGCTTTGCTCGCACCGTGTGCTACAGCAGGGTTCACAGCTTGTTGGAGGCAAGCCCCCAAACCCCCCTTGGTTGGCGCCTTGCGCCTCCATACTTTCAGATTCATTGTGTAGTGTTATAAGCTATTCTCATTGACAACTGTTGGGAGATACTTTTAGTTACCGATTCATTCCGGATTCACGTGACTCTGTTTACTTATAGACTTTTTCGCACGTTCATCACCCTCAGCTGTTACTACTTCGTTGGTTCCACACTGAGGACATCTCTCTTATCACTCTATGTACAGATACTTGACCTCTAAGAACAACAATATACTTTTCATTTCTAAAAGAACTTCTGGGTACACACTATCTGTAGTAAGGCAATGTCCAGAGACTTATCTGCACTAAACAGAGCTTTAACACCATTGTACTTCATGTCTGTATATTTGCCTCACCAAGGGTACTGGATGGAGAGCACTTGTGCCTTCACTATGGTAGCTTGCTTTGCTCATGCTGCAAGCTACAGCTGGGTTCACAGCTTGTTGGGGTCCATCTGCAAAACCTGGATATTCAGCTAAGCACTGAGAGCAGATCCCAGCAAATCCCAGTGCTTTCACTGCTGGGAAGTGCTCTCAACTGCTTTCAAACCCTTAGCCAAAAATACAGGTTTTGCAGATCTCAAGCCCCCAAAGCCCCATTAGTCCTTGCTTTGCTCCTCCACACTTATTATTAGTTATTGCTTCAAATTAATGCCCGTTATTGCAGATGCTGGCAGTTGGATCCAGATTCCTGAGTATCATTTTCAATTTTAAAGAGGAAGTCCAGAGCCATTGAAACTGTTGATATACTCAATAGGATACCAAAAATCACTGGCATGAGCATTGTCAGAGTTGTGATATGCATGACTTTCTCCAGACATTGAATCCAGGCATTCCAAGTTGATGTACACTGTATCATTCCATATATGTACAACACACCACACTATCAGATGCTTTGAGGATAATGACACTATTAGTAACAACAAATGTCAGTGTTATCATTGAGTCTATCTTAAACCATACAGTAAGGCTGAGTATAGTGGCTACACTGTGCCGCTTCGCGGCAAATATTGTGGGCGCTCCGCGCCGCCGCTCTGCGGCAGGATCCTAGAGGAGAAACAACTCTGCCCAGACTTTACATAATCACAATACTGCGCGCTTAATATACTGTTTGACGTGCATGCGCCCGCCAGGTGCATTTCCGCCCAATCAGGACTTGTGTGCGCCGTTTGAGATTAAGTTTCAGATTCTCTTCTGTTTTATCGAATGCAACTCCTGATACTCTTCTTCACTTTGTGGGTTGCAATGGTTCTTGGACCTTTTTAGACTCGATTTCTACATGCCTGGCAAAAAAGATTGAAGCCCTGTAAGTATTTAAAGCCGCCGTTCTTTTTTTCGCCAACGCCCCACCTGCTCCTACTTTGTTAGCCTTTCCCTTGTTGCCATCTGTCCCAGCATGTCAACCTTCATTCAGCAGCCTTTCCACCTTGTACACCACCCTGGCTGCATCCCTACCTTTGACCACGGACTTCGACAGACGGTCTATGTCAATATGTAAGGAGATTACTTGCCACCCCACTGACTGAGTCGCTTACCTGTTTCTGTCACTGCAGACCAACTGATCAATTTGGTGAGTGTGTTTCCATTGAACACATTTGGCGCCTTCGTCGCCTTGGGGGAATCCACTGGGAGTACTACTGTAACTGCACTCCACCCCAAAACTCTCCGGGAGTGCCAGCCAGATGCTACAATGTCAAGAAGCCATCCTCGCCTTATTTTGGATGCACTTACTTAGGCTGTGGGAAGACTAAAAAAAGGTGTCAATGGAAAGGTATGAACGCACCCCCAAAATGCTACTGTATCTCTAACTACCTTCAAAGTGCGCCTTGACCAGATCTTCACAGCAGCCAAGGCTCATTGTCGTATTTCCCCCACCCCTCCAGCCTCACCTACTGGGTCTGAGTTTCCAGACTCGGAGCAATTTGACAATTCTTTCAACGACAGCTTCACTCAGGCATTGGCAGAACTTGAAATCAAAGGCAGCCAGACAAGTATACAACCTTCCTTGGTTGAACAGCCTATCCTTCAAGACGACAATGCATTTGGCAAGCTCCTGGGCGATGTCCCTCTCAGCGAGGAAGAACGTAAGCCATTTGTTTGTTCCCATTGGTCTCAGCCTCAAAATTGACTGCTATCTAGTTGCCTTTCTTCAAACAGACGATACCAGTGCGCAGAAAGCTGCCGGGAATGTTGTGGGTGATGGAACTCTCAGTGAAGAAATTGCAGAAGCCATACGAGAGCTTGCTATTGGCAATAGCAAGGGCAATGCAACTCTCAGTACAGAACTCAAGCAGGGGCTACGCAATCTTACTCTCAGTGACAACAAGGGTATGTTCCCTTTCTGCTCATCCCTTTTTTGAAATACCCCACTGACTTGTCACCCTTAGTTGCAACTTTATATGCAGGCCTAGATAATATGCACATGATTTGGAATGAAGCGGAAGGGGAGTGGTGTCACAAAGCGGCAGCGGCGGAGTGACTAAGCGGAGCAGAGAGG